>MCJB01051846.1:3312-33411 GCA_002018475.1 Nicotiana obtusifolia
GGGGGGGGGGGAGGGGGGGGCAACTTTTTATCCTGATGATGGAAGGCCTCAGTAGAATGCTACATATTGTAGCGTAACAGAGTTGGATGAGGTGTTAGTTTCTATTAAGTTGGATAAGGGCCATTTTGCCAATTCTTACACCAAACAAAAAGATTGTTAACGCATTTTGAATGGAAGGAGAATTCAGTTCTTGGCTTCTAGCAGGATATTTGGGGCGTCATTTCCCTTTAAAACATAGGTTACCAAACATCTTTACTTATGCATCAACCAAATGGCTACAGTCACTGATACTAGACAATGGACGGATTGGTCATGATGTTGAGAAGGATTCCAAATGATTAGGACGTGGAGGTATTTGCAATCTCATTCGGCTAATTGATTTCTTTTCAATTTTGAGACACACAGGGTATAGTAATTTGCAAACAGAGCAGCATGTGTGTTGTTTCAGTTACAGCCTGCGACATCTTTATATGCAGCCACGAAGTCATTATTGGAACAAGTGGAGACCTATATGGAAAAACAGTGCAGCTACAAAGCTAAATGTTTTACAGGCTGAAAGGTCATGGGCGGAGCCACAATATTGGTTGTGGGTTCGGCCGGACCTAGTAGCTTTTTGTATTTGTATTAAGAAATTCAATGAATATGTACAAATTATTAATTTAGAACCCAGTAACTTAAGAGTACTATAATCCCGAACCCTTAAAATTCAAATCCTAGGTCGGCCTCTGGCAAAGGTGCTATTTTCATGCAACAGTTCATGAAGGTAAAGAGGTAACATCTATTACACGGATTTGTTATATGGATGGGATATTATGAGGTATAAATAAGACATGAAGATGCTTGTGAAGCTTATTCAAGCAATGCCGAGATCAGCATGGGTAGCTCAGCTCAAGCTTAGTGTAGCACCATGAATTCTGGACTAAGAAGTCATATGCCCCCGAGGCACCGAAGCTTGATAACCTAATACGTTATACCCACACCTAATAATGGGAATAAAGCAAAAGCGACAAATTTACAACTTACCGCGCCTTGAATTCATTCAGCTGCGTGCCAAGCCTGCCAAGATAAATTCAGAAATTAGTCAAATTAGATTCAAATATTAGCACCAGAGGAAAGAAAAAAAAATTCTGCAAACGAACTAGTCTTAGAGGAAATTAACGGTTAGAAATATAAGCAAGAAGTATAAATGTTCCAAGAAACAAGATCAGATTCAATTTTGAATATGACTTACACCTACTTATTGATGTTTCATCTTAGCCTTTACTAATTAAAAAGAGTTGATTTTCAAGCAAAAAGTGAGGATATTTCTACGATAAAAGTACAAAAAGTTGAGGGGTACAATACCAGAGATGGAAGAAAGTAAGAGATGATACAGCTCCAGCAGCAAAAACTGCAACTGCAAAGGTGAGGGACCAGACGTGAGTAGTTATCATAATAAGAGAAACTTGGATTAAACAATTTAGTGGGTGATTAAATATACCAGTACGACCAGTTGAGTGTTCGAAATTGGAGGAGACTTTCTGGCAATATCCCCTGCTGAATCAAAAATCAAATTTTATTTTTTTATAAATTCTATCGTACATAAGATTTTTCAAACGATTTATAAACCTGATTTGTGTTGGTGGTGCTGCAATCAAAACCCTACCAGCGCCGGCAGCCATTTGTGTTCTGAAGAAACCCATAAAAAAAATAATTAAACGTAAATCAAACAAAAGCCTCTCAAGGATAAATCAAACGAAAGCCTCTTAAGAATAGATCAACATATTTTAGGCTGAAATCAAACTCACCCAACCAGACGGAAAGCCATTAGCGTGTTCCAGCAATCTTCCCGAGTCCCGACCAACAGCCGTTACCTCTGCCAATATAATTGGATTTTTCCACTTTATTAGCTGGTTTGCCAATTTAGCCTCTTTTAAGAACTGTTGTGCATGGGCCGCGGATAATACCGTAAATATTATCGAAATCGAAAATTTTGTTATTTAGCATTTGGTATTTTAGTAATTGGTATGATATTTAGTTTAAATTTTAAAAAAAGTTAATATTAAATATAGTATTTAGTATTTAAAATAAAATATTAAAATAATGATACGGGTAATTGTATTACACACAATACATATTATCAATTATAAATAAATATAACAAATCTAAAATTTTACTTTCCTTTATTCTCTAAATTCATCAATTAACCCTTTTCTAATGACCAAATTTATTCTTTTATGTTATATTTTTCTCTCTGTGGGTCAATATTTGCTTGTTTTGGAACTAACTTTTGTCAGAACATTTTCGGTGGGTACTTTAATTAAGAATATTATAGTCTATGGCTCTATGCACTAGTTAGTATTCAAAACGACTAATGAAGTTATCGAACCGAATAAACCGAAAACCGAAAGTAGAAAAATCGAACCATACCGAATTTAATTAGGTATGATATTTGTATAGGATTTTAAGAAACTGAATACCAAAAATACAGAACCGAAATGTCTGGATACCGTACTGTACCTACCTCATGAACACCCCTAGTTGTGCAACTCTGACCTCTAGTTATATTTAACACGTTATATAGTGGATTTTCCGGAGAGAAAATATTATGGTTTAGCAGTTTTTGGATTGGTAATCGAAAAATAGCTAATATTTACAAGTCACTAAAAAGTAATCACTATTTTACGTGGGGATAAAATCGTGACAAAAATACCCTACCTGAAACACGAAAAATTCGAGCATAATATGCTGGATAATGGAGCTCCTGCATATAAATTTTAAGCAAATTATGTTGCAACACCAACACATTACAAAATTGCAGTACATTATGCTGGAATCGCATATATATATAAAATTCGAACTCCACCGACATTATGATGGAATTTTTCTTAATTTTTAAAGATGTTTTTGTTTAGATTCTATCTTTACATAATTACACAGAATAAGCAGTAAATGAGGAAATGGGCCGTAATACTCAAAACGACCGTCGGGGTCGTTACAGTAGGCAACCCCTTTTTCTCCATAAGCTCCATAATCTCAATGATCCTTTTCAATCAAATCTCAAGAACCCAAATCACATAAGAATAATTTGAAAGTTTCCAAAGGTTCTATAATTCATAGACACAATAAAGAGTCTAAAAAGTGGCTGATATAGTAGTGGAGGAGGAGATGAATTTAATGGTGAAAGAGATAATGCTTTTTTCCGTTTGTTTTTTGATGGGAAAACAACTGAAATTTGTCTGAAAACATCCCGATAGAGAAGTTTGATTATTACGGCGGCTTTGCTCGTTGGGCTACAAGTTGTCGTCGTGAAATCATCAATACCGCAATGTAGATAAGATTCGAAAAAGAATAAGAACTAGATAAGAAAAGGGTGCACTGATTAGGGATAAAGGGGGAGAACTTATCCATGAAGAGAAGAAAGAAAGAAAAGAGAGTCGAGTACTGACGTGGTCCTTTTATCTCTTTCGTTTTCATTTTCTTATTTTTTTTCTCTTTTAATTTTATTATTTTTTTATCAAATTATTATTTTCACACGCATTTTTTGCTTGACGGGTACTTATTTTGTCCATGTCATTATGTCAGTGTCGCATAAGTATAATCAACGGTCAAAGTAATTTATTCATACTCATTTCGTCAAATTAGAGTACTTAAATAAAAAAAATATAAATTTATACACCGAACTTGCAAATTGATACAAACTTAAGTGACTGGATATGAGAATTGACTATAATGGTTGATTAATCGTGGCCCACTCGCACCAAGGGTACATTTGTCTAATTAGGGATTGACACCAAGACGTTATAGTACTACATGCGAGCGTGAAATAGGGTTTGCATGCTTGTTTTATTTCAAAGGAAAGGAAGATCGCTGTGCGCTAATGGCTTTCCGTCTCGTCGGGTGAGTTTGGTTTCAGCTTAAAATTTGTTGATTACTTTTCTTGATTCGTTCTTAGGCTTGTTTGATCTTTTTCTCAATTTATGCTTGGGATTTTTTTATTTTATAGAAGACAAATGGCTGCTGCTAGGGCTTTTCTTAGAGCACCGAAAACACAAATCAGGTTTACAAAGATTATTAATTTTTTTCTTTTCGAGACACAATTGTTAGATATTCCTATTATCATATGTAACTCGTGCCTTTTGTTGATTCTCCGTATCAGGGGATACTGCCAGCAAGTCGAAAGGCCTACAACAGAAGAGAAAATTTTTCTTGATAGTGAATTTCTCAAACCTACTTTTTCTAATTCTGAGCTTCAAATTTCTATCTCACCACTCTAACTCTCCACTCTCATGTCTCGGGTCTTTGCAGTTCGAAATTTCTATTATGGGGCATCGATAGCTGCCTTTCCCTACGTATACTGGTGCGTGCCTCAACCTTTGTATGGATGTTTTTTAACTTTGAAAAATCAAGTGATACTAAAAGTTTTTGATTGCAAAGAATAGTAGGTATAGGGCGATTCTCAAACTTGAAAGATCTCCTTTTTTTATTGTCCGTGTTAGCTACAAGGCTAATTGTTTTGCGAGAGATGTTCATCTTCTGTAAGGCTTATTTCTAAATTTATTTTTGCAGGATGCACAAGCAAACTGTTGAAATCCGAGAGTAAGTTATACCTTCTTAGTTTATTTGTTCCTTTTATTTTCTTTTGGAGGCGGGGGGAGGTAACAAGTATTATTCACTAATTAGCAGCTTGTGAATTCGGAAATTTTGCTGTTCATGAAAGGAAAATAAAAGTATGGCCCTCTTTAAACATGAGGGGACTTGTTGAAATCTGAATTAGATTCTACTTGGTTTACAATTTCCATTTGCATAAAAAAATAAAACATATCATAGTTATACTCGTTTATTCATGGAGTTGAATGTGCCATCAAAAGCCATACATATCTTTCATTCTGTACTGTCCTCCAAATGCTGAGCAGGGTAGAGTTCCGCCAAGAGGCTTTCCTTTATTGTCTGGTCAAAGTCTTTACCAGCTTCTCAAAGGACCATGGGTTGTCTCTGGCATGACCCATCCATAAAATTTAAGAAAAGCTGCCACAGTTGAGCTATGAAAGGGCATTGAATGAAAAGGTGGTTGAGAGTTTCTGAGTGATTTCCAGAAATTATGGTTCAAGCACACCTCCTTGGCTACAATCCAAGCAAAGGATGCTCTTTGTAAGGTGCTACCGACTTCCATAATTGCTTCTAGGGCCACGGTTTAATTTGTTGCTCTTCGTGTGAGAGGAACTCAAAGAGGAACTTCAGGTCATTGATTTCATTGATTTGATTGGTCGGGGTTCCACAGAATTTGTTGTTGAACCACTAGTGAAATACCTACGCTAGAACTCTTTGTCATCTTGAGAAGGATGTAAGAGATCTTGGTTCTTTTAACTTTCGACCGCTGATTGCTCTGGTTTCATTCTCTGTCCATCAAAAGCCATACATATCTCGATCAATCACTTGAAGAAACTTTCTAGTTCTAGTTCTTACTAAATGAACATAATTTGTGCTGGGGAACGAGTTGCTCTTTAGCTGGTTTACCAGCAGCATATAAAGTTCACTTTGGATTTGATAATAGTGCTGTGACTTTGTCTTGTTTTAATTACTATTTTACTATGTACCCTACTTGTATTGGCACTTTCATTCACTTTTGATATTTTGACTCTAGTTCCAAGTATAGGCGTCTCGAAGCGACTCTGGCGGAGCTAGAAAGGGAGGCAGGAATGAATTTCAAATAATGGATTCAGCGCTATAAATAATGTAAGATGCTAGAAAGGGCCTTGGGATGTTTGGCATTTGTTAGTTCTAAATATTTCCTACTGTATGTATGCACACTTGGTTTTGTGGTCACAGCATAGCTGAGCTGCTTGCTGTAATTTAATTTCTATATGTTATATACATACTATTTCATCGTATATCCTACTTATATTTATAGAGATCTATTTTTGTGGTCGTGACTACTGTGTCATTTCTGAGTTTAATACTATTAAAAAAAGCTTTAGAGATAAAAGAGCATGGAAGCTTATCCCATGGTTGCAGGCTGTCACGTTTTTTTACAAAATTGAGTTCTTGCAACGTAGTCTCTTATGTGATCCTAAGAGTATCAACTAGGCAGCATTTATTTTCTCACCAAGAGTCATATCCTATCTCCTAGAAACTGGGCAGTGTTGGTTGTGTTGTCCACTTTAGTGTTTTCTGAGGAGACGTGCATAAGCTTGAACCTGAAATTCTCACTCTTGCTGGTTAAATTTTTTGAGTAGCTTGAGTTATCTTTTGGTCATTTATTGAGGTTAAAATGGGACAGGTGAATCTGAAATTATTCGCAGTGTTCTAGAATTTGTTTGCAGATTATGTTGTTATTAGCCTTTCTTCTTGCAGTATGAATGAACTAGGAAGGGATCTCAAAGCACTTATGAGCATGTTTGTTAGTTGATTAAAAGTAGCTGATAATTATCAAGTGCTGCTGAAAAACGCTTCAAGGTGTTGAAAAGATGGTGCCAAGTACTTGTAAATCTGTTTTGGAAATGATAATTCGGAAGATAGTAAATGCCTTGGTCGAACTAAAAGTGTCTTACATTAAGGGTGACAAATCACCTTAACTATTAGCGTATTTTGGCGAAAAAGTATTTGTGAGCATCCTTTAAGCTTTAAAGAGAATTTCCATGCTTTGACCTTTTTAATTGAGGTAACTAACAGAATTGTCTAAGATAAACGACATCGTTTGCTGAGTAAGTCGACTTAGAGACGCGAACCACAGTTAAATCATTTGCTGGTCGTTTATCAAATTACATTTATAAATCCTCGGTTTATGAAAATTCTCTCCATTTTCATATCAGGGTAGGGTAGGATCTTGATAAAGAAGACCCCAATCGTCCCAACAAAAGTGCGTATATAATCTACTAGTAGGGTCAAAAAAAGTTACTCCATCTTATTAGTGTTCCTGCAAGGGCTCAGCTAGAGTATGTCTCCTTTAAATTGTTATATCGATTTAAATGGTGTTTGGAAAAAACCCGAAAGAAAACCACAAAATGGAAAAACGGATAAAATCTAAGATTAAAAATATCAACTTATATTGATTTTGTTGAAGCGTGTGACCATCTTATATAAAAGCTTAAGCTATTAGAGAGAGCACACCTTTACTTACTTAACTATGTCTTCAACATGTTTGAATCTAAGCAACGGTAATTTTATTTTACAAACTAAGTAACGGTAATATCTGAATCCAAATATACTAGTTTCATTGTTGAGAAGCAAATATACTACATTCTGCTCTTCAGAATGGTTTTTGATAACTTGGATTCAGATGTTAACTTTTAGGTTGCGTAGCAAACATGCAAAATAATATTACCATTACTTGGATTAAGCTATTACCGTTCTTTGGTTTGAAAAAATAATTGTAAAGATTCCTTGAATATAACAACACAAGTCAACATGAACACAAAAACTCCTTGCACTATAACAAAATCTCCTTGCACGAATTCTAGTCGATAATTGAAAAACACTTCTAGGCATTGAGATTAATTTTATAAGCAAACATTTACATATTTGGATTATGAGTAGCTATATACATGAAATGAAACATTGCGCTTCGTGAAGGAACTAGTACGTATTTCTCGCAGGCGAATCTAGAATTTGAACCTATGGGTTCTAGTTCTAGATTTTAGGACGACCTCAAGTGCTAATTATTGAGTTGTGAATTAAATTTTTGTACATATTTAATGAATTTTTAATACATATACAAGGTGGCGAAAGATAAGGTTCTGTCGAACCCATATATTCAAGACTAAATCATCCCCCGACAACAAATCCTTCCCCTACTGAGAAGGAACAATTCTTCCAGTCTGTGGTGGAAATCAACTTGGAAATGGAGCTGTTGTTGGAACAGTTGAATGTGAATACATGGAGGTATAGGTTGCCTGCTTCGACAATGCCGGAGCTCGCCACAGCGCCATTTCACAATATATATATATATATATATAATCTTTTTTGAATGTTTGCTGCTCAACTCAAAATTAATATCTGAGTTCAGGTAATCAAATACCATTCTAAAGAGTAGAAAGTGATTTAAATGTGTTTTCATTCACATAGCAAGTACAACGTTATGCTCTCAATGGACTACGCATTCAGCATAAAAGTTCAAGTCACAGAATATATGCCAGGCAGAAACTCAATCCAATTTCTCAACACACCCAGCTACTAAATAACTTAAAGCATTTTCCCCTGTGCATAAGAATAACTACATAAAAAAGAAATTTTTTCATTAGATTAATAGGTAGAAAGATTAATAAGAACTGTCTCTCTTTCAGTAATAATTGAAAAACTACAACATCGGCGATAAAACTAAACATATTTGTGATTAACCACAAAACTGTGTCTCTTTCAGTTCCATGTTAGGATTACATTAGCACAAGAACAACAAAGCATCCTCCTAAATAATTACACTTGTAACAGTGATTCAGAAATCCCGAGCACGTTCCCTGATAAGACAAATATAAAAGTGAATTGTAATTCTTGAAGCCAGAGTAATTCGATAGAAAACAAATACGCAGTCTGAACCAAAGGACAGAGCAAAGATATATAGATAACAACACTACATCCATTTTCAAGCCACAATAAGATGTGATGAAATGCATTTCTTAAGCACAATCCTTGATCATAACAAGCTGCAAAAACATTAGGGAAATCAATCCTAGCCAGTATTCTTGGATACGTAAGAAGAACATTAAAGTAAGGAAACCTGTGGAAGATGCCGGGGTTAGTTGTAGTATCTCTGCAGGAATATGGGATAAATTGCTCTACTGGCAGAGAATCAACAGAAAGGCAATGAAATGGCAAAAGGAGATGGATTGGGCAGCAGTACATATGAATGGAAAAAGTCCCAAAGTTGTCATATACAGAATGACTATTGCAGGATGTTTGTACTCCTTGTGGCGAGAGAGAAATAGTATCGTGTTTCAAGGCAAAAAACGAAGTAATGAGATAGTTGGTAAGCAAGTTATACAGCATATCTTCTCCAGATGTTATGGGAAACCAAAGATAGCGAGCAAAATATGGTGTATCAGTAGAAGTTCAAATAGGGTAGGTGTTTAACTGTAATACTTTCACTAAGCCTAGGTAATCCAGATTTAGCCTAGAGTTGGGGCTTCATGTCCAACGCTGACCGGTAGGGATCTTCTTTTTTTCTTTTTTGTTTCGTACTTGCTTGTATATTTCCCTCTGGTAACAAAATTGATAATTACTTACCAAAAATAAAATGAAATAAATAACAAGATGCAAAAGACAAGTCAATATGAAAACAAAACTCCTTGCAGCAACAATAACAACAAACCTAGTGTAATACCGTGAATGGTGTCTGCGGAGGATAGTGTATATGTAGACCCCCTACAAGTAAATCCTTCACACACGAATTCTAGACTCCACAAAAGCAAGATTCATGTCTTTCACTTTGAAAGATACAACTTAGGAACTCCTGCTAATGATATCCAAGGGAAATTTAGAACCCATTGAACCCTTGAGGAGAAAGTTTCCAGCATATCATCCTCCTAAAAGGTATTGTTCTATATTTTCATCTTCCGTCAATTCACTAGAACCATGCTCAATTCCGCGAAGAGAAGATTGGGAAATCCGTACTTATGAGAGTCAAGTTATTGCTCGCCCGCAAAAAGAATCATATGGTTAATGAAGCTGTGGATTCCAAACTTAAGACAGGGAAAAGATGGTATTTTGGTGAAGTTGGACAAGAAGTATGATCAGGTCACATGGAACTACCTTCTGGGAATCTTGAAAGAAGATGGGACTTGGAGCAAAGTGGAACAATTGGGTAAAGTCCGGTGATTCCATAGTAAAATTTTCACTCCTGATTAATGGACTCCATGTGGTTCTTTTCCTTGACAAAGGGAACTAAGATTTTTTTTCTTTTTTTTTTTTTTGGGGGGGGGGGGGGGGGGAACTTTTTATCCTGATGATGGAAGGCCTCAGTAGAATGATACATATTGTAGCGTAACAGAGTTGGATGAGGTATCAATTTCTATTAAGTTGGATAAGGGCCATTTTGCCAATTCTTACACCAAACAAAAAGACTCTTAACACATTTTGAATGGAACGAGAATTTAGTTCTTAGCTTCTTGCAGGATACTTGGGGCGTCATTTCCCTCTAAAACATAGGTTACCAAACATCTTTACTCATGCATCAAACAAATAGCTACAGTCACTGAGTACTAGACAATGGACGGATTGGTCATGATGTTGAGATGGATTCCAAATGATTAGGACGAGGAGGAATTTGCAATCTCATTCGGCTAATTGATTTCTTTTCTATTTTGAGACACACAGGGTATACTAATTTGGAAATAGAGCAGCATGTGTGTTGTTTCAGTTACAGCCTGCGACATCTTTATATGCAGCCACGAAGTCATTATTGGAACAAGTGGAGAACTATATGGAAAAATAGTGCAGCTACCAAGCTAAATGTTTTACAGGTTTGGTCGGCAAAGTTCAGGGGCGGAGCCACAATATTGGTTGTGGGTTCGGCCGTACACAGTAGCTTTTGGTATTTGTATTAAGAAATCCAATGAATATGTACAAATTATTAATTTAGAACCCAGTAACTTAAAAGTATTATAATCCTGAACCCTTAAAGTTCAAATCCTAGGTCAGCCTCTGGCAAAGGTGCTATTTTCATGCAACAGTTCATGAAGATAAAAGGTAACATCTATTACAAAGATTTGTTATATGGATGGGATATTATGAGGTATAAATAAGACATGAAGATGCTCGTGAAGCTTATTCAAGCAATCCCGAGATCAGCATGGGTAGCTCAGCTCAAGCTTAGTGTAGCACCATGAGTTCTGGACTAAGAAGTCATATGCCCCCGAGGCACTGAAGGTTGATAACCTGATATGTTGTTATACCCACATCTAATAATGGGAATAAAGCAAAAGTGACGAATTTACAACTTACATTGCCTTGAATTCATTCAGCCGCGTGCCAAGCCTGCCAAGATAAATTCAGAAATTAGTCAAATTAGATTCAAATATTAGCGCCAGAGGAAAGAAAAAATATCTGCAAATGAACTAGTCTTCGAGGAAATTAACAGTTAGAAAATAAGCAAAAGAAGTATAAATGTGCCAAGAAACAAGATCAGATTCAATTCTGAATATGACTAACACCTACTTATTGATGTTTCATCTTACCCTTTGCTAATTAAAAAGAGTTGATTTTCAAGCAAAAAAGTGGGGATATTTCTACGATAAAAGTACAAAAAGTTGAGGGGTACAATACCATAAATGGAAGAAAGTAAGAGATGATACAGCTCCAGCAGGAAAAAATAGTAACTGCAAAAGTGAGGGACCAGACGTGAGTAGTTGAGTTATTATTATTATCATAATAAGAGAAACTTGGATTAAACAATTTAGTGGGTGATTAAATATACCAGTACGACCAGTTGAGGATTCGGAATTGGAGGAGACGTTCTGGCAAAATCCCCTGCTGAATCAAAAATCAAATTTTATTTTTTTATAAATTCTACCGTAGATGAGATTTTTCAGACGATTTACAAACCTGATTTGTGTTGGTGGTGCTCCAAGCAAAACCGTACCAGCACCGGCAGCCATTTGTCTTCTAAAGAAACCCATAAAAAACAATAATTAAACCAAAATCAAACAAAAGCCTCTTAAGGATAAATCAAACGAAAGCCTCTTGAGAATAAATCAACAAATTTTAGGCTGAAACCAAACTCACCCTACGAGACGGAAAGCCATTAGCGTTGCAGCAATCTTCCCGAGCGGTCCAAAAAAAAATGGACCGGAACCGGCTGCGCCGGACCGGTCCAAAAAAAATTCTGCCCGTTTTTAGCTGTTGGCAACGGCTCTTTTGACCTCCTAGCCATTGCCGGCTAAAAACAATCACCTTCATCCCATAATCACCCCTAACTATTTTTCTTTTATAAATACCTTATTATTTCATCATATTTTTCACACAAATCATCCAATTTTCTCAAATTCTTATCAATATTGCTATTTTGCTACTTTGGCTATTTATTAAAATTATACAATTTGGCTAATTTATCAAGTTTTAATTGAAGTTTCTATCAAAGTTATATTTGGCTATTTGGTGAAGTATTGGGTAAATAAGAAACGCAACTTGGTTGAAATATCAATTTGGCTATTTGTTGAAGTTTTTCGATTATCAAGTGTTAAACTTATAAATTGAAGTGAAGGTTCAAGTTTCAATTTCACCTCAATTATATGGTTATATTTGGTTGGTCGTTCCTACTTCCTACTCTTTTATAATTTTTTTGTCATATATTTATTTTATTTGCTATAATTATGGCTCAAAGAGGTTCAATTGGAACTAGTAGGGGGGCCGGCACGTGGTCGTGGGGGAAATAAGCGTGAAGGAATTGCTGGTTGTTCTAGTCAATACATAGATGATTCTCAATATTATCATGATGTTAGCGCTAACAATCCACTTCATAATGATATGTTAGAAGCACAATATAACTATCAAACTATGGTTAATTTAGAAGAACCACATGAATTTCAAGCTAGTCCACCTGAAGTTCAGTCATACTTGCCTCCTGTACGTCCTACTAGAGTCACAGTTAAATGTAAGGACAGATCTGAGGTGTAGGAATTTGTGAAAAAAAAAGTTGAAATTCAAACGGCCATATGTGGTAGTGGTGTGGGAATTTGTGGGATTCTTACTTATGATAAATAAAGAGATAGAGAAAATATTGCTAAACTAGTTGTAGTAGAGGGTTTACCTTATAGTTTTCCTTCTTCAACTGGTTTTGTTCGTTATATTCAGGTTACATATAAACCCTTATTTAAAGGTTTTCTAAATAATCTCTATATTCGTTATATTCAGGTTTCAACTGGTTTTGTTAAAAATGATATTATTAAATTTAAGAACGAATATAGAGATTATTTGCGATATATATTTGATAACTTTGACACTAGAGTATGCCTTACTATTGATATGAGTCGTTCTACTAATAATTGCGATTATATTACAGTTATTGTTCATTGGATAGATCCTGATTGGGTATTTCAAAAACGTATTATTGCTTATAAAGTTGTTGATGAACCACACATGGATAATTATATTTCTAAAAAAGTTACATCAATTTGTCATACGTATAGTTTAACTAACAAAGTTTTTACTATTACGGTAGATAATGCTATAAACAACACAAAAGCACTTAGGAACTTGAGACCTATTTTGAATCCCCCTTTTGAGAATTTTTTTTATGTTAGATGTGCATGTCATATTTACAACTTAATAGTAAAAGATGGTCTTGACTTGTTTAACTACATTATTGAAAAAGGTGAAAGTAGCTATTGGTTATATATTTAGAAATAAAAATAAAGAAAGAAAAAGAGAATGGGAAAGAACGTGTATAAAATTAAGAATGCCAATTAGGAGAGTCCCAAAGGAAGTTTATACTAGATAGAACACTTTATATGAAGCATTGACTGTCGCTTATGAATATAGAGAGCCTATTTCTCAAATGTATAATAAGCATTTTATGGAAATCTATCACCTTAAAGAGGACGATTGGAATCATGTTAAACATCTCCTTCAATTTTTAGAAAAATTTTATCATGCTATTTTAGAATTTTTCGAACAGTATTATTCAACTACTCCACCATGTTATTATATTAGCTGGAATATTTGAATTATTAAAATTATACAGGCAATATGAAGTATATAAAGTGGCTGTAGAGGCTATGATTGAAAATTTTAAAAAATACTTTTCCCAATTCCTCAGCTTTTTTACATTGCTTTTGTGTTGCATCCTTCTTTTAAACTTAAGTTAACTGAACGACTTATTAGAGAAATATATGCAAATTTAGAGATTAAACCTATTGAAATTGCGACTAATGGATATCTAAGTGTAGAAGATGCTTGAGCTAAAGTTCACTCAAATACCGTGGTTGTCCATCTCAGCCCAGAGCTGGTCAACCCGATCTATCTTCTGCTGGACCTTTGGATTCTGATCGTTAGACACCATGTCTAGATTATCATCACTAACTTCAAAATTTTTTGCCTGTTCCAACAGGTAGGTATTTTACCTGCAAATACGAGGAAGGATATTAGAATTATCAAAAAGTTAGTTCAAATATCAGAAGAAAAATTGGAATCATCAGGGTTTATCAAGAGTTACCCCATTCAGCGCCTGTTGTGCTTCGTTGAACATGCATGCCGAGTCTACCTCGTTCATTTTAGCCTGGTCTGCCTCAGTCACTACAGGGCGGAAAGAATCGAGCATCCTCCGAAACGGTGATGATAATCGACCGTTTCCGATCAGAATCCGCACTCTGTGCAGGGAACTTGTTGACCAGTCTCGGGTTCCGATTAGGCCCACCTGCCCCCGAGGATGGTCTTTTCCTCGGTACCTTTAAGTCACCTAACCTGGTGACGTCGTTCGTAGCAGTGGAATCCACGCCATCAAAAAAATATTGGAAGGGATCATATCAAGTGTCTCCTTCAGGGCACTGCCCGCATCCGGAGAAGCCCCAACCCCGGCCTCCTCATCGATCTCCCTGGCCTGAGGTAGATTGGCATCACGGGCCCCTGCTCGTCGAGGGGCGACGGCTAGCGGGCCACAAAAACAGAAGGCTCTTCCTCCTCGGGCTTGTCCCTAAGCCGATAGAGCAAGTCCGAAGTTGGTACTCGAGAGCTAGTGGTTTCCTTTGGCTTGCGCACCAGCCTCCTCCATGTTTTTTTTTCTCCGAGCTCGGGGAATCAGAGCCATCTTCCTCTCTCCTCCTCTTCATGAATTGAAGCTGGTAGTATTTGAAGGAATGCGTAAATCTAAGTTTAAGCCGTCGATTAAGCTTGTGAATAATTGAATAAATTTGTTTGCAAAAACTAAAAGTATATGCATTTGGTCATAATTTGGCAAGATTAGCCTTGCAGATTAAAGTTGTGAACAATTTAATAAAATAAATAGAATGAACATAAATCCAAGCTTATGCTAAACTTGATAATAACAACACAAGATAAATACGGCATGCAACAATTCCATTATTTGCAATTAATATACTAAAACTCAGCAACTTCCAATCTAGCAATTGGAGACTTCAACCAGTTGATGTATCCATCTCCATTTTTTATACCAATCGTTGCCAACCTACTTTGAGCTTTTGACATGTTGCACACCTGAAACTAGAAGGGCCTGAAATTCAGTTATTTGTAATCATCAAACAATACCAGAAGCCAGTTAAGAGAAAAGCACCAACCAATACTTCTTGATCTCCTATCGCATACTCCAACTTCTGAAGGGACAAAAGCTATTAATTTCATTTCAAACAAAGTCAAGCGGATCATAAAGAATCCTCTAAGAAAGCAACTTTACACCGTAGCGAAAGCATAAAGCAATCTATCTCATAGTTTCAAATTTATGAAACTCAAATTTAGAAGAAATTAAGAGATTAAAATGTTACAAAATAAGGAAAACCAGAAGAAAATAAAAGCAAAGCAAAATCTCTCAAGATAGCAAGCATAAACAGTTAAACAAATACCACTTTATTTCACTGAGATGCATTATCATACTTCACATTAAAGAAATACAAAAGTTAAAACACTCAAGAATTCAGAATACAATGAGCCAATTACTAATCCAACTTTGGGTATTACTTATCCCTAATTTAACTCTTTGACCATTAGTTTGAAATTGAGTTTGAATGTGAATTCTTCCAAGGCAGAGGAAACATTTTTTCAAAAATAGCTCTAACTCTTAGCTTTTTGATTCTACTTCTTCCTTTATTATTGTAATACAACTTTTCAAAATTCTTTGAACTAAGTTGTATGGATAGGAAGCAACACTATGTAAGTCATTAAGCTCTAAGTCATTCTCTAGTAAAGCTATGCCGTAAATAATCTTTGTTATCTCCATTGCATTATCATCCTATAAATCAAAAGAGATATACTAGTTAGAGAACAATTCAATATTTTAAGATTTGAAAAACCTAATGAAATATACCTTTGGATCCTTTGCTACTCTCGATCGAAGCTTCTTAATGATTGGGTGCCTGGGATTGATCTTAAGAAACCTTTTATCAAGCGTATAGTTGTACTTCCCTACATCTATTAAGGCTTGTGACTGCAATAATCTCTCCATGTATGCAGTCAAACAAGATGTAGATGTAACAAGGACACATGGATTGTCAACGAGAACATGGTTGATTTTTACATCAATATCGTTCTCGGCAAGAATATTTTTCCACCATTGGGCAAGCTTGTTGAAGGACTTTTCAAGCTCGAACACATCATGAAATTTCTTGCCCTTATATTCTCCCAAATGTTGAATCACGTATTCATCTTTGAACACTATAACCTAGAAAATGAGAAAGAAGAATGAATTTTAGTCATTTCCACTTTCAGTTGCCGATAATTTTTCGTTTTGTGATCGTGAGTGTCATGATATTTGCACATTTGGTTAGGATCCCTTTTTTAAGGATTAAATTGTAGAGGTCGAGACCATTTGGTATCTTTGATATGACCGATAGCCGATATAATAGTGGCAGCATAGACATTAAAGTTGTTCTCATATAGCCTCGGAGCTCCTTTATGCCCGACGGGCCTTTCGAAGCTGCTTTGGTCATGAGTCCCCAACTAACCTGGCCTTGGTCATCTTTCCTTTCATTTCTTAGGGGGGTCCGCCCGGATCCACTGATTCTTCTGTCCCCATGATATGGTTGATGTCGATCCCTGTTCGATATAGGTTCGCGATCAATACCCCTTTTAACTCTATCAAGAGCTCTAACGGGATAGACGGATCAAGAAGTAACCCCGAGCTGATCATCTTCGACTCTATCAAAGTTAAATTTTTTTATTAAATTATTAATTGTAAAAAATGACAGGACTGAATATATAATTATATTGTTATATTGGCTTATTTATCAGAATGTAAATAAAGTTAGTTTGAAGTGGTATTAATAGCCTTTTGTCTCTTCAGAAGTTGGAATATGCGATAGCAGATCAATAAGTACTAGTTGGTGCTTTTCTCTTAACTGGCTTCTGATATTGTTTGATGATTGGAAAAAACTTAATATTAAGGACCTTCTGGTTTCAGGTAGTGCAACATGTGGGAAGCTCAAAGGAGGCTAGCAGTGATTGGTATAAAAAATAGAGACGGATACATCAACTGGTTGAAGCCTCCAATTTCTAGATTGGAGGTTGTTAAGTTCTAGTATCTTAATTGCAAACAATGGAATTGTTGCATTCCCTATTTATCTTGTGTTGTTATTATAAAAGATTATTTGCAATTAATTTTCATATAAATATACTTCTAAATACACAGTTTTAATACAGAGTCTTAGGACATTTGAGCCACTTTAACAAAACAAATAGTTTACAGGTTTAACCCGATTGACTAATTCTTCCGTTGTTGTTCAATTTGTTTCAAGTTTAGCCTAAGCTTGGATTTATCTTCATTCTATTTATTTTATTAAATTGTTCACAACTTTAGCATGCAAGGCTAATCTTGCTAAATTGTGACCAAATGCATACACTTTTAGTATTTGCAAACAAATTTATTCAATTATTCACAAGCTTAATCGACGGTTTAAACTTAGATTTACACATTCCTTTCAAATACTACCGGCTTCAATTCATGGAGAGAGCGGAGATGAAAACAGTGATGTTTAAAGAGTGTAGTCCATCACTTGTGAATCAAATTTAACAGTGTATTTCATCATCTCAGTTTTAACTTGAGATAGAAAATTTGGAGTTATATAACTGATATCATGAATATTTAATTGAAATAAAACTCTCACGGGCAGAACTACTACTTTTTCAAGTGAAATTTATGTCCAAATACAATTGTCTCGTTCAAATACCTTCCAAATAGCTAGAGGAAGGCCACCATTACTTAATGTAAATTATCTATTTTAAGTTCCAGAATTACTCAGCAGAATTTATTCAGATTAGATGAATATTTTGCTAATTCAACCACGTCGTAGTTTCGAAGTTACGCTTTATAGCAATTGGAGAAATAAATGATTGAAGAAACAATGATGTATAATTTAGGAATTGAGCCGGAATTAGAAGAAGACACGGAATAGAAAAGACATAATTTATTTAAGAAGAATCCAACTCATTGAAACTCAGAAGAAATTAAATAGTTTGCTTTGCAGTATTGACCGTTCACATATAAACTATTTCCCAATTCGCTAGGTTCACAATATAATAAGTAGCGTTCCCTTAATAAATGAGTACATAATTTCTCTTTTTTTTTAAAAAAAACTTCATTTACAAATGCTCTGCAGTAAAAGCCAGCGAGTACATAAAATAAGACAACCAGCACAAAGAACTCTAAGAAAGTGATGCAACTCGCTGAAGAAAGTAAAAAGAATTAAAGTTTTTATCTGTGTGCCTAAACTCCAGGCTAAACCACAGCAGCTTCCCAGAGAAGAGCTACAAAATTCCCTGGGCAGTATATCGAGCTAAAAACTAACTATACACAGTTAGAAATGACTCAAAAGGGAACTGTGAAGGGCAATGCATACAACTCAGTATCATGAATGTATTGCGCCCGTGGCCATAATGCAGAGCTTCCACATGTTGAATCATTGCCAACTTCTTTGCTGACCACACTTTTTTCTCCCACTCGTGTGTGCTTAGGTTTTCTTTGGAACAGCCACGCTTCATCGTCAACACCAAGATGCTCAGTTTGAAGACTTGGTGGAAGCCAGTTCAAATTCTTGTACTGAAATTCTATGCTGTTCTCATGCGCTTTGGAGCATGACGCAGTTGCCGTCTTGTCTCCAGCAACACAGACTGTCCACCCAGACGTGGATGGACTTGGCTCTAAAACTGATAGGGATGGACAACGTTGATTGTTGGTTGCTTTCTGCAAAGGATAGGCTCTCTCTGCAATTGTCCTGACTGTAACTTCTGCATCTTTTTGGGCTAGTTTTCGCAACTGCTTCTCCTTGGCAGTTGACGTCTCACCTTGTCCACCCTTTTTAGACAACCGAATGCGGATAATGCTACCTATTGTCAAGCAAAGAATTGAAAAAACATAAGCAACAGAAACAACAGAAGACCAAACTAACAAGTATGGTAATAAAAGTAAAATATACTCACCATTTGCCTGTATGTTGCCATGTGAAGGTGAGGCAGGCCTCTCAGCCTGTCCATGTTCCTCAGTGAGATTGCTCCTCTCCAACTGTTCAGCTTCGTCTTCTAGACATTTAAACATGTACATTCCTTTGGACTCATGAGTGGCCTTGTCAAATCCAGGATTTTTTGACTCCTTTGCCTTCTTCTCTTCTCTTCTCTTTTCTTTCTTTTCCCTCTTCTTCTCCTTCTTCTTTTCTGCTTTAGCTATTCCCTCCCCCTTTGGAGCTTTAATTAGAGCACCAGATGATAACAAGTTCAGAATAGAGGGAGAGAGAAGATGAATACAGCATGACCGCGAGGATATTGCACAACTAAGATCTCACTGATCTTTTATTACATCAAAGAGGCATGTGTGTAGTACCAAACATGTGTTGGGTTTACAACATAAACATGCATCAACATGACAGAATACAGTAATGCAGCACTCAGTCAGCTAGTTCAATTTATCACACAACCTGGCCCCTGGTCTTACATTGAGTTGCTTAAAAAGTTCTAAAGAAGTCCAATCATACAAAAAGTTCTAAAGAAGTCCAATCATACAACACTCTAACCCCCACTCAGCTAGAAAGCAGACAAAATTAAAGAATAACATGTTCACTGAACACCATATACACAAAGCAGTTAGCATTGTGGACTTAATGCAAAACAAGGATGCAAAACAAGGATACGCTTTTATTCTGTCAGGTGTCATTTATCACTCCTATGATTGAAGATGCTTAAACAATCATTTGAAATGTACAGTTAAATGTAGACTAATGTGCAGTATTCATGCTCTATTAAGTGGTCATGTCAAAGTAATGAAAAATTACAGGGAATACCTAAAAACAACAACCAAGTAGCTCATGAGTTGTTGCATAGATGACAATCTCACTTAAACTCAATTTGATGGAAACAAATAGAAGTCTAAGCAGGAAAGAGGCCTAATATCGCTTCTACGGGTGTTGGTTAAATTTTTTGAGCAGCTTGAGTTATCATTTGGTCATCATTTATTGAGGTTAAAATGGGATAGGTGAATCTGAAATTATTCGCAGTGTTCTAGAATTTGGTTGCAGATTATATTGTTAGCCTTTCTTCTCGCAGTATGAAGGAACTACGAAGGGATCTCAAAGCACTTATGAGCATGTTTGTTAGTTGAATAAAAAGTAGCCGATAATTATCAAGTGCTGCTGAGAAACACTTTAAGATGTAGAATTGTCATAAAAATAATATATTAAAAATATAAATTTATAAGTACTTGTACATGAAAAGAGATAGAATAGTAAAAAGAGATCGGGGAGATGTAGGAATCTGTGTTGAAAATGATATTTCTGAGGATAGTAAATGACTTGATCGAACTAAAAGTGCCTTACATTGAGGGTGACAGACTTAACTATTACCATTCTTTGGTTTGAAAGAATAATTGCAAAGATTCCTTGAATATAACAAGCTGCAAAGCACAAGTCAATATTGGATTATGAGTAGCTATATCCATGAAACTAAACATTGCCCTTCGTGAATGAACTGATACTAATTTGTCAGTTCTAGATTTTAGGACAACGACCTCAAGTACTAATTATTGAGTTGTGAAATAAATTTTTGTACATATTTAGTGAATTTTTAACACATATACAAGGTGGCCCAAGATACGGTTCTGTCAAACCCATTTATTCAAGACTAAATCATCCCCTGAAAACAAATCCTTCCCTTAATGAGAAGAAACTCCGAAAAATGCCTCACAGAGTTAAAGTCCTGGAATTATTACTGTTCCATTCTGACCCATATATCCTTTTTGAATGTTTGCTGCTCAACACAAAATTAATATCTGAGTTCAAGTAATCAAATCCATTCTAAAGTGCAGAAAGTGATTTATATGTGTTTTCATTCACATAGCAAGTACAACGTTATGCACTCAATGGACTACGCATTCAGCATAAAAGTTCAAGGCACAGAATATATGCCAGGCAGAAAAACCAATCCAATTTCTCTACACGCCAGCTACTAAATAACATAAAGCATTTTCACCTGTGCATAAGAATAACTACATAAAAAAGAAATTTTTTCATTAGATTATCAGGTAGAAAGATTGTGCGATATTAGTGCTGTTGTTTGTAGATAGTACAATTGAAAAACTACAACATCGGCGATAAAACTAAACATATTTGTGATAACCACAAAACTGTCTATTTCAGTTCCATGTTAGGATAACATTAGCACAAGAACAACAAAGCATCCTCCTAAATAATTACACTGGTAACAGTGATTCAGAAACCCCGAGCACGTTCCCTGATAAGACAATTATAAAAGTGAATTGGAATTCTTGAAGCTAGAGTAATTTGATAAAAAACAAATACGCAGTCTGAACCAAAGGACATAGCAAAGATATATAGATAACAACAAACTATCTCCATTTTCAAGACAAAATAAGATGTGATGAAATGCATTTCTTAAGCATAATCCTTGATAATAACAAGCTGCAAAAACATTAGGGAAATCAATCCTAGCTAGTATTCTTGGATGCGTAAGAAAGATAATTAAAGTAAGGAAACCTGTGGAAGATGCCGGGGTTAACTATGCTTGACAAGCAGCAAATGAAAACTTTCTCAATCAGAAGAATGTATCATCAAATGAGGGGTTCCTATACAAAAGTGGCTTGGAGAAAACTGATATATAATAATCAAGGACAACCTAAACGGTTGTTCATCTTAAACCTGGCAGCAAATAGGAAACTGAATACAAAGGAGAAGTTGATCAAAGGGAGTTATTGACAACCAGGTGTGTCCTCTGTGTGCTATGGAAACCTGAGAATGAGGACCACTTGTTCTTTAGTTGTAGTATCTCTGCAGGATACTTGGGCCGTCATTTCCCTCTAAAACATAGGTTACCAAACATCTTTACTTATGCATCAACCAAATGGCTACAGTCACTGAGTACTAGACAATGGACAGATTGGTCATGATGTTGAGAAGGATTCCAAATGATTAGGACATGGAGGAATTTGCAATCTCATTCGGCTGATTGATTTCTTTTCTATTTTGAGACACACAGGGTATACTAATTTGGAAACGAAGCAGCATGGGTGTTGTTACAGTTACAGCCTGCGACATCTTTATATGCAGCCACGAAGTCATTATTGGAACAAGAGGAGAACTATATGGAAAAATAGTGCACCTACCAAGCTAAATGTTTTACAGGTTTGGTGGGCAAAGGTCAAGGGCGGAGCCACAATATTGGTTGCGGGTTCGGCCGAACCCAATAACCATGTATTTGTTCAAACCATGTATTTGTATTAAGAAATCCAATGAATATGTACAAATTATTAATTTTGGAACCGAGTAACTTAAAAGTATTATAATCCCGAACCCTTAAAGTTCAAATCCTAGCTCCGCCTCTGGCAAAGGTGCTATTTTCATGCAACAGTACATGATAAAGAGGTAACATCTATTACACAGATTTGTTATATGGATGGGATACTATGAGGTATAAATAAGACATGAAGATGCTCGTGAAGCTTATTCAAGCAATGCCGAGATCAGCATGGGTAGCTCAGCTCAAGCTTAGTGTAGCACCATGAATTCTGGACTAAGAAGTCATATGCCCCCGAGGCACTGAAGGTTGATAACCTAATATGTTATACCCACATCTAATAATGGGAATAAAGCAAAAGTGACAAATTTACACTTACTTCGCCTTGAATTCATTCAGCTGCGTGCCAAGCCTGCCAAGATAAATTCAGAAATTAGTCAAATTAGATTCAAATATTAGCGCCAGAGTAAAGAAAAATATCTGCAAATAAACTAGTCTTGGAGGAAATTAACAGTTAGAAATATAAGCAAAAGAAGTAATAATTAAGAAGTATAATTAAAAAGAAATATAAGCAAAAGAAGTATAATTATAAGCCAAGAAACAAGATCAGATTCAATTCTTAATATGACTAACACCTACTTATTGATGTTTCATCTTACCCTTTGCTAATTAAAAAGAGTTGATTTTCAAGCAAAGGGATATTTCTACGATAAAAGTACAAAAAGTTGAATACCAGAGATGGAAGAAAGTAAGAGATGATACAGCTCCAGCAGGAAAAAATAGTAACTGCAAAAGTGAGGGACCAGACGTGAGTAGTTGAGTTATTATTATTATCATAATAAGAGAAACTTGGATTAAACAATTTAGTGGGTGATTAAATATACCAGTACGACCAGTTGAGGATTCGGAATTGGAGGAGACTTTCTGGCAAAATCCCCTGCTGAATCAAAAATCAAATTTTATTTTTTTATAAATTCTACCGTAGATGAGATTTTTCAGACGATTTACAAACCTGATTTGTGTTGGTGGTGCTCCAAGCAAAATCCTACCAGCACCGGCAGCCATTTGACTTCTAAAGAAACCCATAAATAACAATAATTAAACCAAAATCAAACAAAAGCCTCTTAAGGATAAATCAAACAAAAGCCTCTTAAGAATAATTCAACAAATTTTAAGCTGAAACCAAACTCACCCTACGAGACGGAAAGCCATTAGCGTTGCAGCAATCTTCTAGACCGGTCAAAAAAAATGGACTGGAACCGGCTGTGCCGGACCGGACCGGTCCAAAAAAAAATTCTGCCCGTTTTTAACTGTTGGCAACGGCTCTTTTGACTTCCTAGCCGTTGCCTAACGGCTAAAAACAATCACTTTCATCCCATAACCACCCCTAACTATTTTATTTTTATAAATACCTTGTTATTTCATCATATTTTTCACACAAATCATCCAATTTTCTCAAATTCTCTTCAATATTGCTATTTTTCTACTTTGGCTATTTATTAAAATTATACAATTTAGCTAATTTATCAAGTTTTAATTGGAGTTTCTATCAAAGTTATATTTGGCTATTTGATGAAGTATTGGGTAAATCGGAGACGCTAATTGGTTGAACTATCAATTTGGCTATTTGTTGAAGTTTTTCGATTTTCAAGTGTTAAACTTATTAATTGAAGTGAAGGTTCAAGTTTCAACTTCACCTCAATTATACGGTTATATTTGGTTGATCGTTCCAACTTCCTACTCTTTTATAATTTTTTTGTCATACATTTATTTTATTTGCTATAATTATGTCTCAAAGAGGTTCAATTGGAACTAGTAGTGGGGGGCGGGCACGTGGTCGTGGGGGAAATAAGGGTGAAGGAATTGCTGGTTGTTCTAGTCAACACATAGATGATTCTCAATATTATCATGATGTTATCGCTAATAATCCACTTGATAATGATATGTTAGAAGCACAATATAACTATCAAACTGGGGTTAATTTAGAAGAACCACATGAATTTCAAGCTAGTCCACCTGAAATTCAGTCATACTTGCCTCCTGTACCTCCTACTAGAGTCACAGTTAACGTAAGGACAGATCTGAGGTCTGGGAATTTGTGAAAAAGAAAGTTTAAAGTCAAACGGTCGTATGTGGTAGTGGTGTGGGAATTAGTGGGATTCTTACTTATGATAAACAAAGGGATAGAGTAAACTGGTTTTGTTCGTTATATTCAGGTTACATATAAACCCTCATTTAAAGGTTTTCCAATAACTACTGTTAAAAATGATATTATTAAATTTAAGAACGAATATAGAGATTATTTGCGATATTTATTTGATAACTTTGACACTAGAGTATGCCTTACTATGGATATGGGTCGTTCTACTAATAATTGTGATTATATTACAGTTACTGTTCATTAGATAGATCCTGATTGGGTATTTCAAAAACGTATTATTGCTTATAAAGTTATTGATGAACCACACACGGATAATTATATTTCTAAAAAAGTTACATCAATTTGTCCTACGTATAGTTTAACTAACAAAGTTTTTAGTATTACGGTAGATAATGCTATTAACAACACAGAAACACTTAGGAACTTGAGACCTATTTTGAACCCCCCTTTTGAGAAATTTTTTAATGTTAGATGTGCATGTCATATTTACAACTTAATAGTAAAAAATTGTCTTGACTTGTTTAACCACATTATTGAAAAAGGTGAAAATAGCTATTGCTTATATATTTAGAAATAAAAATAAAGAAAAAAAAAGAGAATGGGAAATAACATGTATAGAATTAGGAATGCCAATTAGGAAAGTCCGAAAAGAAGATTATACTAGATGGAACACTTTATATGAAGCATTGACTGTCACTTATGAATATAGAGAGCCTACTTCTCAAATGTATAATAAGCATTTTATGGAAACCTATCACCTTAAAGAGGATGATTGGAATCTTGTTAAACATCTACTTCAGTTTTTAGAAAATTTTTATCATGCTATTTTAGAATTTTCCGAACAGTATTATTCAACTAC
Organism: Nicotiana obtusifolia; assembly: GCA_002018475.1. NCBI lineage: Eukaryota > Viridiplantae > Streptophyta > Magnoliopsida > Solanales > Solanaceae > Nicotiana > Nicotiana obtusifolia. Next base: position 28,701 of record MCJB01051846.1, read on the forward strand.
TCCTACCATGTTATTATATAGCTGGAATATTTGAATTATTGAAATTATACAGGCAATATGAAGTATATAAAGTGGCTGTAGAGGCTATGATTGAAGATTTAAAAAAATATTTTTTCCCAATTCCTGAGCTTTTTTACATTGCTTCTGTGTTGCATCCTTCTTTTAAACTTAAGTTAACTGAACGACTTATTAGAGAAATATATGCAAATTTAGAGATTAAACCTATTGAAATTGCGACTAATGGATATTCAAGTGTAGAAGATGTTTGTGCTAAAGTTCATTCAGATACCGTGGTTGTCCATCTCAGCCCAAAGCTAGTCAACCCGATCTACCTTCTGCTGGACCTTTGGATTCTGACCGTTAGACACCGTGCCTAGATCATCATCACTAACTTCAAAAGTTTTTACCTGTTCCAACAGGTCGGCATGTTCCTTTTGAGTCGCATCCAACTCGGCTCGGAGGCTCATGATTTCACCCTCACGTTGCTCGCTGAGATTTTTATACATGTTTTTTTTCTCAGCAAGCTCTTTGGCTTCGGCCTCGAGTTGGCTCAACTCGTCAGAGAAAGGTTTAGTGGTGGAGCACCGAGGCCTGCAAATACGAGGAAGAATATTAGAATTATCAAAAAGTTAGTTCAAATATCATAAGAAAAATTTGGAATCATCCGGGTTTATCAAGAGTTACCCCGTTCAGCGCCTGTTGTGCTTCGTTGAACATGCATGCCGAGTCTACCTCGTTCATTTTAGCCTGGTCTGCCTTAGTTACCAGGCACTGGAGGTAACTGGCTATCCCTACGGGGCGGAAAGAACCCGAGCATCCACCGAAACAGTGATGATAATCGACCGCTTCCGACCAAAATCCGCACTCGGGGCAAGGAACCGGTTGACCAGTCTCGGGTTCCGATAAGGCCCACCTGCCCCCGAGGATGGTCTTTTCCTCGGTACCTTTAAGTCACCTAACCTGGTGACGTCGTTCGTAGCAGTGGAATCCACGCCATCAAAAAAACATTGGAAGGGATCATCTACTTCGTGGGCCCCCTCATTGGGTCGTTTTTTCACAGTTTGGCACTCGTTATACATCGACTCGGTAAACGAGGGCAACTCGATGATGTCTATCACATCAAGTGCCTACCCGCATCCCGGGAAGCCCCTGCCCCGACCTCCTCATCGACCTTCCTGGCCTGAGGTAGATTGGCCTCAAGGGCCTCTGTTTCAATGGCCCCCTGCTCTTCGAGGGGCGATGGCTCGCGGGCCACAAAAACAAAAGGCTCTTCCTCCTCGGGCTCGTCCCTAAGCCGATAAAGCAAGTCCGAAGTTGGTACTCTAGAGCTAGTGGTTTCCTTTGGCTTGCGCACCAGCCTCCTCCATGTTTTCTTTTTCTCCGAGCTCGGGGAATCAGAGCCCTCTTCCTCTCCGACTTGCCCAGGAGAAAGAGACTCAACAGGCAAGTCCTTGTCCCTAACCGAAGGCCTAAGCTCAACGTTCTTACGCAAACCTATTAAAAGCATAAAGGAAAATACCAAGATATTAAGTATTTGGGATCCTGTGTGTAATAATTATAGTTAAATAAAGTAACACGTATCATTTACGGGCAAGTTTTTACATCGTATAGGGGTCATCAAATGTTACTGAAATTATTCCAGTTTTAAGTAGGCATACAATTTTTGGTTGAAATTGAAAAGAAAAAGAATGTATTTGAAGCTCTAGTTATAAAAAATAAAAAGGTATTTGAACGAGTCAATTGTATTTGAACATAAATTTCACTTGAAAAGGTAGGATTTTTGCCCGTGAGAGCTTTATTTCAATTAAATACTCCTTATATTAGTTATGTAACTCCAAATTCTCTATCTCAAGTTGAAGCTGAGACGATGGAATACACTGTTAAAATTGATTCACAAGTGATGGACCACACTCTTTAAACATCACCGCTCTCGTCTTCATGAATTGAAGCTGGTAGTATTTGAAAGGAATGCGCAAATCTAAGTTTAATCCGTCGATTAAGCTTGTGAATAATTGAATAAATTTGTTTGCAAAAACAAAAAGTTAATGCATTTGGTCATAATTTGGCAAGATTAGCCTTGCAGACTAGTTGTGAACAATTTAATAAAATAAATAGAATGAATATAAATCCAAGCTTATGTTAAACTTGAAACCAATAGAACAACGGCGAAAGAATTAGTCAATCAGGTTAAACCTGTAAACTATTTGTTTTGTTAAAGTGACATAAATGTCCTAAGACTTTGTATTTAGAAGTATATCTATATGAAAATTAATTGCAAACAATCTTTGATAATAACAACACAAGATAAATAGGGAATGCAACAATTCCATTGTTTGCAATTAAGATACTAAAACTCAGCAACATCCAATCTAGCAATTGGAGACTCAAATTTAGAAGAAATTAAGAGATTAAAATGTTACAAAATAAAGAGAACCAGAAGAAAATAAAAGCAAAGCAAAATCTCTCAAGAGAGCAAGCATATATAGTTAAACAAAAACAACTTTAGTTCACTGAGATGCATTATCACAATTAACATTAAAGAAAGCCAAAAGTTAAAAAAATCAAGAATTCAGAATAGAATGAGCCAATTACTAATTCAACTTTGGGTATTACTTACCCTACTTTAACTCTTTGACCTTTGGTTTGAAGTTGAGCTTGAATTCTTCCAAGGCAGAGGAAACATTTTTTCAAAAATAGCTTTAACTCTTAGCCTTGGGTTCTACTTGTTCCTTTATTATTGTAGTGCAACTTTTCAGAATTCTTTGAACTAAGTTGTATGGATGGGAAGCATCACTATGTAAGTCATTAAGCTCCAAGCCATTCTCTAGTAAAGCTATGCCGTAAATAATCTTTGCTATCTCCTTTGCATTGTCATCCTATAAATCAAAGGAGATATACTAGTTAGAGAACAATTCAATATTTGAAAGAAACAATGAAATATACCTTTGGATCCTTTGCTACTCTCGATCGAAACTCCTTAATGATTGGGTGCTTAGGATTGATCTTAATCACCCTTTTATCAATCATGTAGTTGCGCTTTCCTACATCTAATAAGGCTTGTGACTGCAATAATCTCTCCATGTATGCAGTCAAACAAGATGTAGATGTGATAAGGACACATGGAATGTCAACGAGAACATGGTTGATTTTTACTTCAATATTGTCCTCGGCAAGAATATTTTTCCACCACTGGGCAAGCTTGTTGAAGGACTTTTCAAACTCGAACTCATCTTCAGACACATCATGAAATTTCTTGCCCTTATATTCTCCCAAATGTTGAATCACGTATTCATCCATTTCATCTTTGAACACTATAACCTAGAAAATGAGAAAGAAGAATGAATTTTAGTCATTTTGTTTCAAAACCTAGTGTAAAATGTATCCCAACAAGAAGTTATACCTCGTAGTCTTTCTTTTTAAGAATCTCAAGAAAGGGAAACTTTTCCAACTGCTCTTTGTTGACACTTATGTAAAATATATTCTCTTGGCCCGATATCATCCTTGACATGTATTGGTCAAGTGAAATCGGCTTACCATTTGATTTTGTGCTGCAAATATGCACATTTAAGTAAGAAAATTAGTCATAATATTCTATTTTAATCGATTTAATTAAGTATAATATACCTCTCAAATCAAAGAAGTTTGGCAAATTGGTTCCTATTAGGCTCAAACTTTATCATTGCAAGCTTTATGACCTCGGCTCCTTTATTCCATAGTTTAGCATATTGACTTTTCTTGTTAGCATAATCCTTAATCATCCAAAGCTTTATCACCTTGCTGAATTCATTCCACAGTCCACCTACAATACCAGAATCCAAGAATGATGAGATTATTACTTCAACAAATTTCGTAATTAGGTGTATAGAGTAGACCTTTGTTCTCATATGGATCCTCTTCAACCAGTTTTTGCATAATCTCTCGACACTTATGAATAACCTCATCATCATCTTTACTAGCCCACAAGGAGAGAAGAATCTTGATGAATTCCCCAGGTAGAGATGTCAATGTGAAAGGAGTTATAAAGTATTTTTTAAGATAAATACGGATCTTTCCTAACAATACGGATCTTTACAAATCTTTTCCAACAATGTTTTACCGTATTTATCTTAAAAAATACTGTATAACTTACTTCCTTTCACATTGACATCTCTACCTGGGGAATTCATCAAGATTCCTCTCTCCTTGTGAGCTAGTAAAGATGATGATGAGGTTATTCATAAGTGTCGAGAGACTATGCAAAAACTGGTTGAAGAGCATCCATATGAGAACAAAGGTCTACTCTATACACCTAATTACGAAATTTGTTGAAGTAATAATCTCATCATTCTTGGATTCTGGTATTGTAGGTGGACTGTGGAATGAATTCAGCAAGGTGATAAAGCTTTGGATGATTAAGGATTATGCTAACAAGAAAGGTCAATATGCTAAACTATGGAATAAAGGAGCCGAGGTCATAAAGCTTGCAATGATAAAGTTTGAGCCTAATAGGAACCAATTTGCCAAACTTCTTTGATTTGAGAGGTATATTATACTTAATTAAATCGATTAAAATAGAATATTATGACTAATTTTCTTACTTAAATGTGCATATTTGCAGCACAAAATCAAATGGTAAGCCGATTTCACTTGACCAATACATGTCAAGGATGATATCGGGCCAAGAGAATATATTTTACATAAGTGTCAACAAAGAGCAGTTGGAAAAGTTTCC
>MCJB01051847.1:1854-15304 GCA_002018475.1 Nicotiana obtusifolia
CGTGTGTTAAACTAGTCCAATTTTGGTGTGATTCAAAATTGAACTCGTTCCTTTTTTGATTGAAAATAATGTCAAAGGTACTAAAAATAATGAATTCTTTAGCCATACATAGAAAGAGCCTTGTCCTATGCTAACTAGGATCAAACAATTAACAAAAAGGCCAAATTTTGACTAAGTTTAATGAATAGTCACACAGGACCCCCAAGTAAGAGTCAATGTCTTCCATAGCAACACAATAATATAATATAATCAGAAATGTACATCGTCAACAAATATTTCGTCCAACAAAAGATGTGTGAACGCTTGCTCTTCTCCAAGGCTAACCAACGCCTTTTCTTGTCTTATCCAACATTGATGGCATCAACGTAGCTTGGTAAAGTTGGCCTGCATCATTCTCCCCTTCATTAGAAGAATTCGTCCTCGAAATTGAACCATCTTCATCTTTCAAAGCGGCACTACCTGGTAGGTCTATAACATAGGCATTGTTATTTATCTTCTGCAACACTTCATCTTTAGAAATCAAGTAAACACCCTTATTAACTAGACAAACACCATTAGCTCTAGCCGTCTCTTTCAGCTCTCGCATGCGCTTGTAATAATTACTAACTTGTTTAGGTGTCAAGGGCTTAAGTACATAACTCTTGCCCTCCAGCTTGGCCGTAGAAGTGTTGGCCTTTCCATCATGATCAACACACCTATCAAACTGCCAAGGCCTGCCCAACAGTAAATGGCACGTCTGCATAGGCACTACACCCCACCAGATTTCATCTTGATAAGCACCCACCTTGAACTTAATAAGTCCCTGTTTTACCACCTTTAACGCAGCACATTCGCTCAACCACTACAATCGATTAGGATAGGGATGTTTCCTCGTAGGTATATTAAGTTGAGTCAGTAACGTGTGGCTCACTACATTAGTGTAACTTCCGAATCAATCATCATCGAGCGCACCTTTCCTTTCACCCTACATCTAGCATGAAACAAGTTCTCATGCTGCACATCTCTTTCCTCATGTACGCTCATAGTGCTCAAGTCCCTACGTACCACTAAGAACATATTCACACCCTCATCTTCTAACTCTTCTTCGCCGCACTCAACCGATTCCGCCCCCTTATCTTCCTCAATTTCCTCTTCACTTTCTTCTTTACACAGAGTACCATTATCAAGAATTAACATGGTCCTCCGTGTTGGAAAATCCTTAGCGAAATGTCCATAGCTATGCAATTGTGACACTGAAAAGAAGATGCACTAGGAGAATTGAGTTGAATCTTAAAATTACCTTCGGACCCCATAGGTTCAACCCTAGGTGCTGCGGCTTGGGCTAGCTTTAAGATTGGAACTAGGGTTTTCAAGAACGGTTTTAATCGATCAAGAACTTCAAGATTGGTTTCAAGAACCTTTTTTTAACAATCAAACTTCAAGATTTCAATTTCGAAACACCTAGATGATTCAAGAACTTCAACCAACAACAATTTTCAGTTTTCTCTTCTTTTCTTTTAACTCACGTTTTTCGTTTTCTTCTTTTTTTTTAACCAAAAACGAAACTTAAGAATTACAACCCTAAAACTAAGGCACGAAGAACATGATTGGGATTCTAAGAACAAACCCTTTCCAAGCTCTGATACCAACTGATTCAATATAAAACGCGGAAAAATAAGATTAAAGGATAGAAGCAAAATGCTCAATGAACTATGAAGACAACAAGTAGGAACTAGTCTACTTACCTTCTTGATAAAGTCACAGAGTACCTATTCTATACGAACAACCCTCAAGACAACGATGGTCTTGCAAAATGTTCAATCAAACAAGGAACGAGTTCAATTTTGAATCACACCAAAATTGGACTAGTTTAACACACGATAATTTGGGAGCAATGTTATTGCCATTTTTTGATTGAAAATAATTTCAAAGGTACTAAAAATAATGAATTCTTTAGCCATACATAGAAAGAGCCTTGTCCTATGCTAACTAGGATCAAACAATTAACAAAAAGGCCAAATTTTGACTAAGTTTAATGAATAGTCACACAGGACCCCCAAGTAAGAGTCAATGTCTTCCATAGCAACACAATAATATAATATAATCAGAAATGTACATCGTCAACAAATATTTCGTCCAACAAAAGATGTGTGAACGCTTGCTCTTCTCCAAGGCTAACCAACGCCTTTTCTTGTCTTATCCAACATTGATGGCATCAACGTAGCTTGGTAAAGTTGGCCTGCATCATTCTCCCCTTCATTAGAAGAATTCGTCCTCGAAATTGAACCATCTTCATCTTTCAAAGCGGCACTACCTGGTAGGTCTATAACATAGGCATTGTTATTTATCTTCTGCAACACTTCATCTTTAGAAATCAAGTAAACACCCTTATTAACTAGACAAACACCATTAGCTCTAGCCGTCTCTTTCAGCTCTCGCATGCGCTTGTAATAATTACTAACTTGTTTAGGTGTCAAGGGCTTAAGTACATAACTCTTGCCCTCCAGCTTGGCCGTAGAAGTGTTGGCCTTTCCATCATGATCAACACACCTATCAAACTGCCAAGGCCTGCCCAACAGTAAATGGCACGTCTGCATAGGCACTACACCCCACCAGATTTCATCTTGATAAGCACCCACCTTGAACTTAATAAGTCCCTGTTTTACCACCTTTAACGCAGCACATTCGCTCAACCACTACAATCGATTAGGATAGGGATGTTTCCTCGTAGGTATATTAAGTTGAGTCAGTAACGTGTGGCTCACTACATTAGTGTAACTTCCGAATCAATCATCATCGAGCGCACCTTTCCTTTCACCCTACATCTAGCATGAAACAAGTTCTCATGCTGCACATCTCTTTCCTCATGTACGCTCATAGTGCTCAAGTCCCTACGTACCACTAAGAACATATTCACACCCTCATCTTCTAACTCTTCTTCGCCGCACTCAACCGATTCCGCCCCCTTATCTTCCTCAATATCCTCTTCACTTTCTTCATCACACACAGTACCATTATCAAGAATTAACATGGTCCTCCGTGTTGGAAAATCCTTAGCGAAATGTCCATAGCTATGCAATTGTGACACTGAAAAGAAGATGCACTAGGAGAATTGAGTTGAATCTTAGAATTACCTCCGGACCACTAAGGTTCTACCCCAGGTGCCGCGGCTTGGGCTAGCTTTAAGATTGGAACTAGGGTTTTCAAGAACGGTTTTAATCGATCAAGAACTTCAAGATTGGTTTCAAGAACCTTTTTTTAACAATCAAACTTCAAGATTTCAATTTCGAAACACCTAGATGATTCAAGAACTTCAACCAACAACAATTTTCAGTTTTCTCTTCTTTTCTTTTTTGTCACGTTTTTCGTTTTCTTCTTTTTTTTAACCAAAAACGAAATTTAAAAATAACAACCCTAAAACAAAGGCACGAAGAACATGATTGGGATTCTAAGAACAAACCCTTTCCAAGCTCTGATACCAACTGATGCAACGTAAAACGCGAAAAAATAAGATAAAAGGATAAAAGCAAGACGCTCAATGAACTACCAAGACAACTAGTAGGAGCTAGTCTACTTACCTTCTTGATGAAGTCACGAAATATCTATACAATACGAACAACCCTCAAGACAACGATGGTCTTGCAAACTATTCAATCAAAAAAGGAACGAGTTCAATTTTGAATCACACCAAAATTGGACTAGTTTAACACACGAGAATTTGGACCAATGTTGCTGCCGTTTTTTTTGATTGAAAATAATGTCAAAGGTACTAAAAATAATGAGGTCTTTAGGCTTACATAGAATGAGCCTTGTCCTAAGCTGACTAGGATCAAACAATTAACAAAAAGGCACAATTTGGCTATGTTTAAAGAATAGTCGTGCAGGATCCCCAAGTAAGAGTCAATGTCTTCCATAGCAACACAATAATACAACATAAACACAAATGTACATCATCAACAAATATTTTGTCCAACACAAGAAGTGTCAACGCTTGGCTCTTCTCCAAGTCTAACCAACCCCTTTTCTTGTCTTATCCAACATTGATGGCATGAACGTATCTTGGTCAAGTTAGCCTGCATCATTCTCCCCTTCTTTAGAAGATTTCGTCCTCGAAATCGAACCATCTTCATCTTTCAAAGTGGCACTACCTAGTATGTCTATAACATAGGCGTTGTTATTGATCTTCTGCAACACTTTGAATGAACCATCTCCTCGCGGCATGTTCATATATTCCTATAAAACATCATCAGCAACACTAGACAAGGGGTGAACGTTAGTAGAAACTTCATCAATGGAACTCAAGTAAACACCCGTATGAACTAGACAAACACCCTTAGCTCTAGCCGTCTCTTTCAGTTCTCGCATGCGCTTGTAATCATTACTAACTTGTTTAGGTGTCAAGGGCTTAAGTACATAACTCTTGCCCTCCAGCTTGGACGTATAAGTGTTGGCCTTTCCATCATGATCAACCCACCTATCAAACTGCCAAGGCCTGCCCAACAGTAAATGGCACGCCTGCATAGGCACTACACCCCACCAGATTTCATCTCGATAAGCTCCCACCTGAACTTAATAAGTGCCTGCTTTACCACCTTTAACTCACCATATTCGCTTAACCAATACAATCGATAAGGGTGGGGATGTTTCCTCGTAGGTATATTAAGTTGAGTCACTAACGTGTGGCTCACTACATTAGTGCAACTTCCGGAATCAATAATCATCGATCATACCTTTCCTTTCACCCTACATCTAGCATGAAACAAGTTCTCACCCTGCACATCTCTTTCCTCATGTGCGCTCATAGTGCTCAAGATCCTAGGTACCACTAACAACATATTCACACCCTCATCTTCTAACTCTTCTTCGCCGCACTCAACCGATTCCGCCCCCTTATCTTCCTCAATATCCTCTTCACTTTCTTCTTCACACACAGTACCATTATCAAGAATTAACATGGTCCTCCTTGTTGGAAAATCCTTAGCGAAATGTCCATAGCTATGCATTTGTGAGCTGAAAAGAAGATGCACTAGGAGAATTGAGTTGAATCTTAGAATTACCTCCGGACCACTAAGGTTCTACCCTAGGTGTCGCGGCTTGGGCTAGCTTCAAGATTGGAACTAGGGTTTTCAAGAAGGGTTTTAATCGATCAAGAACTTCAAGATTGGTTTCAAGAACGTTTTTTTAACAATCAAACTTCAAGATTTCAATTTCGAAACACCTAGATGATTCAAGAACTTCAACCAACAACAATTTTCAGTTTTCTCTTCTTTTCTTTTTTGTCACGTTTTTCTTTTTCTTCTTTTTTTCTAACCAAAAACGAAATTTAAAAATAACAACACTAAAACTAAGGCACGAAGAACAGGATTGGGATTCTAAAAACAAACCATTTCCAAGCTCTGATACCAACTGATACAATATAAAACGCGAAAAAACAAGATAAAAGGATAAAAGCAAGACGCTCAATGAACTATCAAGACAACAAGTAGGAGCTAGTCTACTTACCTTCTTGATGAAGTCACGGAGTACCTATAGTATACGAACAACCTTCAAGACAACGATGGTCTAGCAAACTGTTCAATCAAACAAGGAACGAGTTCAATTTTGAATCACACCAAAATTGGACTAGTTTCACACACGAGAATTTGGGAGCAATGTTGCTGCCATTTTTTGATTGAAAATAATGTCAAAGGTACTAAAAATAATGAGGTCTTTAGGCTTACATAGAATGAGCCTTGTCCTAAGCTGACGAGGATCAAACAATTAACAAAAAGGCCACAATTTGGCTATGTTTATAGAATAGTCACGCAGGACCCCCAAGTAAGAGTCAATGTCTTCCATAGCAACATAATAATACAACATAAACATAAATGTACATCATCAACAAATATTTCGTCCAACACAAGACGTTTGAACGCTTGGCTCTTCTCCAAGTCTAACCAACGCCTTCTCATGTCTTATCCAACATTGATGGCATGAACGTATCTTGGTCAAGTTAGCCTGCATCATTCTCCCCTTCTTTAGAAGATTCCTTCCTCGAGATCGAACCATCTTCATCTTTTATAGAGGCACTACCTGGTAGGTCTATAACATATGCGTTGTTATTGATCTTCTGCAACACTTGGAATGAACCATCTCCTCGTGGCATGTTCATATATTCCTGTAAAACATCATAAACTACACTAGACAAGGGGTGAGCGTTAGTAGAAACTTCATCAATGGAACTCAAGTAAACACCCGTATGAACTAGACAATACACCCTTAGCTCTAGCCGTCTCTTTCAGCTCTCGCATGTGCTTGTAATCATTACTAACTTGTTTAGGTGTCAAGGGCTTAAGCACATAACTCTTGCCCTCCAGCTTGGACGTATAAGTGTTGGCCTTTCCATCATGATCAACCCACCTATCAAACTTCCAAGGCCTGCCCAACAGTAAATGGCATGCCTACATAAGGACTACATCGCACTAGATTTCATCTCGATAAGCTCCCACCTGAACTTAATAAGTGCCTGCTTTACCACCTTTAACTCACCATATTCGCTTAACCAATACAATCGATAAGGGTGGGGATGTTTCCTCGTAGGTATATTAAGTTGAGTCACTAACGTGTGGCTCACTACATTAGTGCAACTTCCGGAATCAATAATCATCGATCACACCTTTCCTTTCACCCTACATCTAGCATGAAACAAGTTCTCACCCTGCACATCTCTTTCCTCATGTGCGCTCATAGTGCTCAAGATCCTAGGTACCACTAACAACATATTCACACCCTCATCTTCTAACTCTTCTTCGCCGCACTCAACCGATTCCGCCCCCTTATCTTCCTTCCTCAATATCCTCTTCACATTCTTCTTCACACACAGTACCATTATCAAAAATTAACATGGTCCTCCGTGTTGGACAATCCTTAGCGAAATGTCCATAGCCTTTGCATTTGTGACACTGAAAAGAAGATGTTGTGACACTAAAAAGAAGATGCACTAGGTGAATTGAGTTGAGTCTTAGAATTACCTCCGGACCCCTTAGGTTCGACCCTAGGTGCCGCGGCTTGGGCTAGCTTCAAGATTGGAACTAGGGTTTTCAAGAACGGTTTTAATCGATCAAGAACTTCAAGATTGGTTTCAAGAACGTTTTTTTTGACAATCAAACTTCAAGATTTCAATTTCGAAACACCTAGATGATTCAAGAACTTCAACCAACAACAATTTTCAGTTTTCTCTTCTTTTCTTTTTTGTCACGTTTTTCTTTTTCTTCTTTTTTTTAACCAAAAACGAAATTTAAGAATTACAACCCTAAAACTAAGGCACGAAGAACAGGATTGAGATTGTAAGAATAAACCCTTTTCAAGCTCTGATATCAACTGATGCAATATAACATGTGACAAAATAAGATAAAAGGATAAAAGCAAGACGCTCAATGAACTATCAAGACAATAAGTAGGAGCTAGTCTACTTTCCTTCTTGAAGAAGTCACGGAGTACCTATGCTATACGAATAACCCTCAAGACAACGATGGTCTTGCAAACTGTTCAATCAAACAAGGAACGAGTTCAATTTTGAATCACACCAAAATTGGACTAGTTTAACACACGAAAATTTGGGACCAATGTTGCTGTCGTTTTTTTGATTGAAAATAATGTCAAAGTTACTAAAAATAATGAAGTCTTTAGGCTTACCTAGAATGAGCGTTGTCCTAAGCTAACTAGGATCAAACAATTAACAAAAAGGCCACAATTTGGCTATGTTTAAAGAATAGTCACGCGGGACCCCCAAGTAAGAATCAATGTCTTCCATAGCAACACAATAATACAACATAAACACAAATGTACATCATCAACAAATATTTCGTCCAACACAAGATGTTTGAAAGCTTGGTTCTTCTCCAAGGCTAACCAACTCCTTTTCTTGTCTTATCCAACATTGATGGTATGAACGTAGCTTGGTCAAGTTAGCCTGCATCATTCTCCCCTTCTTTAGAAGATTCCTTCCTCGAGATCGAACCATCTTCATCTTTTATAGAGGCACTACCTGGTAGGTCTATAACATAGGCGTTGTTATTGATCTTCTGCAACACTTGGAATGAACCATCTCCTCGTGGCATGTTCATATATTCCTGTAAAACATCATCAACAACACTAGACAAGGGGTGAACGTTAGTAGAAACTTCATCTTTAGAACTCAAGTAAATAACCTTATGAACTAGACAAACACCCTTAGCTCTAGCCATCTCTTTCAGCTCTCGCATGCGCTTGTAATCATTACTAACTTGTTTAGGTGTCAAGGGCTTAAGTACATAACTCTTCCCCTCCAGCTTGGCCGTATAAGTGTTGGCCTTTACATCATGATCAACCCACCTATCAAACTGCCAAGGCCTGCCCAACAGTAAATGGCATGCCTACATAGGCACTACATCGCACCAGATTTCATCTCGGTAAGCTCCCACCTGAACTTAATAAGTGCCTGCTTTACCACCTTTAACTCACCATATTCGCTTAACCACTACAACCGATAAGGATGGGGATGTTTTCTCGTAGGTATATTAAGTTGAGTCACTAACGTGTGGCTCACTACAATAGTGCAACTTCCGGAATCAATCATCATCGATCACACCTTTCCTTTCACCCTACATCTAGCATGAAGTAAGTTCTCACGCTGCACATCTCTTTCCTCATGTACGCTCATAGTGCTCAAGTTCCTACATACCACTAAGAACATATTCACACAGTCATCTTCTAACTCTTCTTCGCCGCACTCAACCGATTCCGCCCCCTTATCTTCCTCAATATCCTCTTCACTTTCTTCTTCACACACAGTACCATTATCAAGAATTAACATGGTCCTCCGTGTTGGACAATCCTTAGCGAAATGTCCATAGCCTTTGCATTTGTGACACTGAAAAGAAGATGCACTAGGTGAATTGAGTTGAGTCTTAGAATTACCTCCAGACCCCTTAGGTTCAACCCTAGGTGCCGTGGCTTGGGCAAGCTTCAAGATTCGAACTAGGGTTTTCAAGAACGGTTTTAAACGATCAAGAACTTCAAGATTGGTTTCAAGAACGTTATTTTTAACAATCAAACTTCAAGATTTCTATTTCGAAACACCTAGATGATTCAAGAACTTCAACCAACAACAATTTTCAGTTTTCTCTTCTTTTCTTTTTTGTCACGTTTTTCTTTTTCTTTTTTTTTTTTTAACCAAAAATGAAATTTAACAATTACAACCCTAAAACTAATGCACGAAGAACAGTATTGGGATTGTAAGAACAAACCCTTTCCAAGCTCTGATACCAATGATGCAATATGAAACGCGAAAAAATAGGATAAAAGGATAGAAGCAAGACGCTCAATGAACTATCAAGACAACAAGTAGGAGCTAGTCTACTTACCTTCTTGATGAAGTCACGGAGTACCTATAGTATACGAACAACCTTCAAGACAACGATGGTCTAGCAAACTGTTCAATCAAACAAGGAACGAGTTCAATTTTGAATCACACCAAAATTGGACTAGTTTCACACACGAGAATTTGGGAGCAATGTTGCTGCCATTTTTTGATTGAAAATAATGTCAAAGGTACTAAAAATAATGAAGTCTTTAGGCTTATATAGAATGAGCCTTGTCCTAAGCTAACTAGGATTAAACAATTAACAAAAAAGCCATAATTTGGCTAAGTTTATAGAATAGTCACGCAGGACCCACAAGTAAAAGTCAATGTCTTCTATAGCAATACAATAATACAACATAAACACAAATGTACATCATCAACAAATATTTCGTCCAACACAAGATGTGTGAACGCTTGGCTCTTCTCCAAGGCTAACCAACGCATTTTCTTGTCTTATCCAACATTGATGGCACTAACGTAGCTTGATCAGGTTGGCCTGCATCAATTGGGCTAATCAAATGGGAGACAAATTTCATTTGAGTAATAATAGAGCTTCTATCATCTTTAAGTTCGATAATGATTGATTCATTATCGAACAACTTCGTCTTGTGTTGCATCATATTTTTTACTATCATAGATGATTACTCGCGCACTGTGTGGATTATTGTATTGATTGATAAGAAAAAAGTAGTGCAAACTATGAAAATTTCTTTACTATGATATACGGACAATTCAATAAGCGAGTTAAAACCTTCAGCAGCAACAGTGGAACAGAGTTTATATGCTTTAGAAATTATTTTATGAAATGTGAGATTGTTTTTCAAACTTCATGTACAGGAACACCCCAACATAATGGAATAGTGGAAAGAAAGCATCGCCATATCTTGAATGTAGCCCGGGCCTTGCGCTTTCAAGGTAACTTACCGATTGATTTTTTGGGCGAATGTGTTTTGACGGCTTGTCACTTGATTAATCGAACTCCATATTCGATCTTGTATGGAAAAACACTTTATGACTTGTTATATGGTTGACTGCCTGAGAATAGACATCTTCGATCAATATGTTATCTCAAAGCTTAGGGAGGAAGGGTGATAAATTTTCAAGTCGAAGCCATATGTGTGTGTTCATGGGATATCTCTATGGATAGAAGGGTTGAAGGTGTATGATTTAGATAAGAAAGAATATCTTGTTTCATGAGCATTTATTTCCATGAGACTGAATTCTCTTTCGCTTCATGAACACATAACTCTAGCAGGGACAAAAATAAAGAAATGCATATTGAGGAACTAGGAGAGGATGAGGAGTTTGAAGGGAGGGGGAAAAGAATCGGTCCAAGCTCGTGAAGACGAGCTTGACGTGGAGGATCACCATGAAGCTGAGATAGAGGAAAATATTCACCAGGAGGTAGGGGCCGAAACTAAGAAAGATGAAATAACAGAGGAGGAAGAGTTGTGTCACGACCCAAAATCTAGCTAGTCGTAAAGTCACCTAACCCAACCTGCTAGGTAAGCCAAATGATAGTCAACACAACTCAATTAGGATAACAAGAGTCAATAAATAAAATATTTGAACTTTCTATACATAATCTCAAGGATTGGTAGTACAAGTCATGAGCTTCTAAGACTTAGAATTTGCAAAGCTGGTACGAAATAAATACATCATCTATTCGAAATATACATAAACATATTTACAAATCTAAAGCTGCCAAGAACAAGAGGCAGTTATAACCGGAACGTAGGTACATCTTCAATGCCAACTCCTGCCATACACAGTAGTGTCAGCTTCAAAATCTGCATGCAAGGTGCAAAAGTGTAGTATGAGTACAACCGAACCCATGTACTAAATTAGTAACAAATTTATCCTTAGGTTTAAAGCAGTAACGAGCTCGGAAGAAGGTCGGTGTCCAACACCAATAGCCAATATCAGCTCATAATAATATAATGGAGGCAATAAAAGTACTCAAAAGATATCATGCTCAGCGCGTTCACAGTTACAGAAAAGTAGACATGCTTTCCAAGTATAACAGTCAAGTCTAGATATTACAACTGATGATCAACTAAATATGCGTTTATCAAAAGAACTGTATTCCCAATTCACAACACCAGATAAGAATTTTCGTTTACCAATTAGCATGAGGAAAATACATCTCTATGCCTACATGTCATCAATTATCATATACCGTCCAACATGAGGAAAATGCATCTCTATGCCTACACGCCAAGTATGCATGTCAAATGAATGATTTCACAATGGTATCACCAGGTACTCTCATCCTCAACATACTCAATGTTTCAATTGCCCACTTTATCTCACACCCACAATCACTCAACATTGTATGGGTGCCTGGCTCATAAGCCCCTCACCAAAGCATGCGTATATATATCATCTTGGCTATGCTCATTGCTGGTATGTCAGACTCTGGAGGGGCGGATCCTGCCCAAGTGCTAATCAAAAGCCAATATGGCATGCTGCAACGTGCAGCCCGATCCACAATAAAAATAAAGCCAATAAGGCATGTTACAGTGTGCAACCCGATCCATGTAATAATAATAAAGCCAATATGGTCAGCTGCAGCGTGCAGCCCGATCTAAATAATAACAATAAACTAATAAGGCCTGATGCGGCGTGCAGCCCGATCCAAATAAAACTCTCAATACGGCTCTAAGGACCACCTTAGTCATCAACCTCTCAAGTCTCTGATGCAAATAAATTTGATCAAGTGTTATCAATGCCATCTATGAACAAGACAAGAAAAGGCGTTGGTTAGCCTTGGAGAAAATCGAAGCGTCCATAAATCTTGCTGTGGACGAATCTTGGGTTGAAGATGTATATTTGTGTTTATGTTGTATTATTGTGTAGTTATTTGGTCCTGCGTGACTATTTCTTATACTTAGCCAGATTGTGGCCTTTTTGTTAATTAGTTGTTTCCTAGTTGATTTAGGTAAAGGCTCATTCTATATAAGCCTAAACACTTCATTATTTGATACCTTTTGACATTATTATCACTCAAAAACCGGCAGCACATTGCTCCTAAAATCGTGTGAATTAACTTGTCCAATTTTGGTGTGATTCAAAATTGAACTTGTTCCTTTGTTTGATCGAGCAGTTTGCAAGACCATTGTTGTCTTGAGGGTTGTTCGTATAGTATAGGTACTCCGTGACTTCATCAAGAAGGTAAGTAGACTAGTTCCTACTTGTTGTCTTGATAGTTCATTGAGCGTCTTGCTTCTATCTTTTATTTTCTTATTTCCGCGTTTAATATTGCATCAGTCTCAACGTCTCACAATCTCATATCACTCAGCCCAAACAATACCACATATGGACAACAATAACAACAACAAAACCGTGTGATGTAACACCAAATAATGAACAGAGACTGAGATATGATGAACCAAATGAAGAATTATGACTTAGTGTATAACCACAGTTAATTCAGATATCTCAAAACAAAAGAAATAGCCTCATTAGGTTTCAACAACATAAGCACATAGCCTAAACATGATTTCTGACATGAATCACAGTTAATATAATCAAACAGGTAGGGAAAACACGTATAAAACAAGGTATGATAGCAAAACAAGTCCGCTAATAGTCCAAAAGACAGCTCGGATCACGATTACTTCGGTGCACGCTAACACGCCCGTCACCTAGCATGTGCATCACCCCAATACATCTCATATAACATAGTTCATAGGGTTAAATACCCTCAAATCCAAGTTTAGATATGTTACTTACCTCGAACAAGCCATATCCAACATCGAGCAAGCCAAACAACACTCTAGAAATGCTATCCCGCAAAAATCAACCTTCGAACGGCTCAAAACTAGCCAAAAGCAACTCAATCATCAAATGATGCCATAAGAAACTAACTCAAATGATAAAGGTCGAATCTTTACTCGATTACTCAAAGTCAACCAAAAAGTCAGACCCGAGCCCGCACCTCGAAACCCGATAAAACTCATAAATTTCAACAACCCATTTGATTACGAGTCCAACCATACTAATTTTACTCAAATCGACTCGCAATCAATGTTCAAAACTCAAAAAAATCACTTTAGGAATGTTTAGACAAACCCCCCCCCCCCCCCC
>MCJB01051847.1:15324-26278 GCA_002018475.1 Nicotiana obtusifolia
AATTTCTCTTTAAAATTTATAATCCAAATGCTAAAATCGATGTAGTGAAAATCCTCTCTGAAATAACCCAAAATAGAGCTCTAAATCCCAAAATGTGATAAAATGAACCAACCCTCAAATATAATTACAATCTGCTTAGCATTTTCCCATCTGCGAAATATTGGCCACTTTTGTTGCATCGCTTTTGCGACCAAACAATGCTTTTGCGGACTCCACTTACTAGCTGACTTATCGCACATGCGAAAAGTTGTCTGCCTCTGCGCCCTCACAGGTGTGCATCCATACCCCGCTTCTACGCTTCACCTCAATTCTGCGTACCACTAATCGCTTCTATGCTACTGCAGATGCACCATGTTCTTTCGCATCTGCGAAGTTCCCAAGCTCATCCCTATATCACTTCTGCGACCACGTGACCATATTTGCGGCTCCGCACCTGCATCCAAATCTCCACAGGTGCGGTCACGTCAGAACCCAGCCAAAACCAGCATCAACAAACATGATCCCAAATGATCCGAACCACGTCCGAAACTCACCCGAGCCCCGTGGGACCCCGTCCGAACATACCAAGAAGTCCTAAAATATAAACGGACTTACTTGAGGCCTTAAATTACACATAATAACATCGAAATGATGAATCGCACCTCAAATCAAACTTGAAGAACTTTTTAACTTCCAACTTCCAAAACCCGTGTCGAACCTCATCAAATCAACTCAGAATGACTTCAAATTTTGCACACTAGTCCCAAATGATATACCTAAGCTATTACAATTTCCGAAACAACAATCCAAACCTGATATCATCGAGATGAACACCCGATCAAGCTTATGAATATCCCAAACCTTCAAATTGCCAATTTTCGCCAAATGGTGCTGAAACTTTCTTGAAACATCCAAATGCAAATCTGGGCATACGTCCAAGTCCAAAATCACTATCTGGACCTAACAGAACCATCAAAACTCCGATCTGAGGCCAAATATACAAAAGTCACACTTGGCCGACTTTTCTAACTTAAAGCTTCTAAACTGAGACCATTCTTCTAAATCAATCCTGAGTCACCTGAAAACCAAAATCGACGATTCACACAAGTCATAATACATCACATGGAGCTACTCATGACTTCAAACAGCTTAACAGAATGCAAATGCTCAAAATGATTGATTGGGTCGTTACATTCTCCCCCACTTAAACATACGTTCGTCCTCGAACGTGCCAATAATCATTCCAAAGCCATCAAATCACTATAACCTACCATGCACACACCTGGGGTGATGCCATGTCACCCTAATCCATATAAGTCCGTCAACTCAACATAACCGAAGACTCTTCCTTCAACCTTAGTCCATAAGCCTTGGAACCCAATTTCCAATATCTAGAATTCATTATAAGAGAGGAATCAAGCACCCAATAGTCCTTTCCACATCCCAAGTAAACTTTTCTCGCCACAACTAAGCCATCTAAACATATCCCGTAATCACATCATTCTTATCATATAGCCATCCAACCAATCACCAAGCCATAAGTCCCAGTCATAGGGACACTACTGAACATATAAGTCCAAATGTACATGATTACACAATTGAAACTACCGAGCCCAAGCTACAGTCCAAACCTGGCATTAAGTCCTCCAGACTAGCCCATCACCAGAACACATAAAACACATCTTGCACCCCATCCATGGAATCACGAGTCGTCGATGAACAGTTGATACCAAGCGCTCCCGTAACATACGAGTGAGTGGAAGGAATTCAAAGAGATACGCCTCAGATGAATCAATGCCGTACAATAAGGAAAGAAAGATGATAAATTCATCCTAGATGCCTTGTATCCTCTCGAAGATAGGTATGGACGTCATTATAAATATCCGCAAGACTCTACTAGACATTTGCTCATAACTCATAGAATTTATGAACCTAGGGCTCTGATACCAACTTGTAACGACCCAAAATCTAACTACTCGTGATGGTACCTAACCTAACCCGCTAGGTAAGCCAAATGATAGTCAACACAACTCAATTAGGATAACAAGAGTCAATAAATAGAATATTTGAACTTTCTATACAATATCCCAAGAATTGGTAGTGCAAGTCATGAGCTTTTAAGACTTAGAATGTACAAAGCATGTATGAAATAAATATATCATCTGTTTGAAATACACGTAAACATATTTACAAATCTAAATTTACCAAGAACAAGAGGAAGCTATAACCAGAACGCAGGTACATCTTAAATGGCTCCAACATTTGCACGCAAGGTGCAGAAGTGTAGTATGAGTACAACCGACGCCATGTACTCAATAAGTAACAAACCTAACCTTAGGTTGAGAGCAATAAACTTCGAAGAAGGATAGTGTCCAACACCAATAGCCAATATCAGCTCATAATAATATAGTGGAGGCAGTAAATGTAATGACTCAAAAGATATCATGCTCAGCTCGTTCACAGTTACAAAAAAATAGACACGTTTTTCAGGTATAACAGTCAAGTCTAGATATTACAACTGAAAATCAACTAACCATGAGTTTATCAAAAGAACTATATTCCAAATTCACAACCCAAGATAAGAATTTTCGTTTACCAATTATACAAGGAAAATACATCTCTATGCTTACATGTCAATATACATGTCAAGTCATCAATTACCATGTACCGTCTAGCATGAGGAAAATGTATCTCTATGCCTACATGCCAAGTATGCATGTCAAATAAATGATTTCACAATGGTATCACAAGGTACTCTCACCCTCAACATACTCCAGCTGTCTGTTTCTAATTGCCCACTTCGTCAAACGCTCACAAATTTACCAAGCACTGTATGGGTGCCTGGCTCATAAGCCCCTCACGAAAGCACGTGTGTATATATCATCGTGCCTGTGTTCACTACTTGTATGTTAGACTCCGGAGGGGCGGATCCTGCCCAAGCGCAAATCAAAAGCCAATATTTCTGCTGTGGCGTGCAGCCCGATCCATAATAATAATAAAGCCAATAAGGCATGTTGTGGCGTGCAACCCGATCCATATAATAATAATAATAAACCACTACGGCCTGGTGCAATGTGCAGCCCGATCCAGATAATAACAATAAGCTAATAAAGTCTACTGCAACGTGCAGCCCGATCCAAATAACACTCTCAAGACGGCTCTAAAGCCCATCTTAATCATCTACCTCTCCAGTCTCAAGGTTTGACAATCTCATATCACTCCGTCCAAACAGTACCACATATGGAAAACAATAACAACGTGTGATGTAACATCGAATAATGAACAGAGACTGCGACATGATACGAAAATGAAGAATCGTGACTAAGTGTATAACCACAGTTAATTCAGAGAGCTCAAAACAACAGAGTAGCCTCATTAGATCTCAACCAAATAAGCGCAAAGCCTAAACGTGATTTCTAACATGAATCACAACTCAAATAATCAAATGGGTAGGGAAAACACGGATATAACAAGGTATGATAGCAAAACAATTTCGGTAATTATCTAAAAGACAACTCTGATCATGATTACTCCGGTGCCCGCCCACACGCCTGTCATCTAGCATGTGCGTCACCCTAATACATCTCATATAACATATTTCCCAGGGTTAAATACCCTCAAATCCAAGTTTAGATACGTTACTTACCTCGAACAAGTCAAATCCAACACCAAGCACGCCAAACAACACTCTAGAAATGCCATCTCGTGCTAATCAACCTCCAAACGGCTCGAAACTAGCCAAAAGCAACTCAAAATAATCAAATAATGCCATAGGAAACAAAGCCAAATGATAAAGGTTGAATCTTTACTTAATTAATCAAAGTCAACCAAAAATTCAAACTAGTGCTCGCACCTCGGAACCCGATAAAATACACAAATTCTGACAACTCACCAATTCCGACAAACCATTCGATTACGAGTTCAACCATACTAATTTCACTCAAATCGGACTCCGAATCGATATTCAGAACTCAAAAATTTACTTTAGGAATGTTTAGACAAACCCCAAATTTCTCTTTAAATTCATAATCCAAATGCCAAAATCGAAAATAGAATCATGGAATATAATCAAAGTCGAATAAAAAATACTTAGCCCAATGCATGTGGTGAAAATCCTCTCCAAAATTTCCCAAAACCGAGCTCTATATCCCAAAATGTGATAAAATGAACCAGCCCTCGAATATAAATACAATCTGCCTGGCATTTTCACATCTGCAAAATATGGGCTGCTTCTACGCCGTCGCTTTTGCGAAAAAAACTATGCTTTTGCGGACTCCACTTACTAGCCGACTTATCGCACCTGCAGAAACTTTTCCTCTTTTGCGCGCTCGCAGGTGCACGTCCATACCTCGCTTCTGCACTTCACCTCGCTTCTGCGTACCATCAATCGCTTCTGTGCAACCGCAGATGTGCCCTGTTTTTCTGCATCTATGAAGTTCCCAAGCTCATCCCTATATCGCTTCTGCGACCACGTGACCGCATTTTTGGCTCCACACCTGCACCCAAATCTCCGCAAGTGCGGTCACACTAGAACCCAGCCAAAACCAGAATCGACAAACATGATCCCAAATAACCGAACCACCTTCGAAACTCACCCGGGCCCGTCGGGACCCCGTCCGAACATACCAACAAGTCCTAAATATAACACGGACATACTCGAGGCATCAAATTACACATAATAACATCGAAACGACGAATCGCACCTCAAATCAAACTTGAAGAACTTGTGAAATTTCAACGTTCAAAACTTATGCCGAACCTCATCAAATCAACTCGGAGTGACTTCAAATTTTGCGTACAAGTTCCAAATGACATAACGAAGCTATTCCAATTCACGGAACCACAATCCATATCATCGAGGTCAACTCTCGGTCAAACTTATGAACATCTTTGCCTTTAAATTGTCAACTTTCGCCAAATAGTATCGAAACCTTCGTGAAACATCCAAATGCAATCTAGGAATACACCTAAGTCCGAAATCATCATCCGGACCTAACAGAACCATCAAAACTCTAATTCAAGGCCAAATACACAAAAGTTATACTTGGTTAACTTTTCAAACTTAAAGGTTCTAAAATGATCATCATTATTCCAAATCAATTCTGAATCGCCTGAAAATCAAAACTGACTATTCATACAAGTTATAATACATCACATGGAGCTACTCAAAATTCAAACAGCTGAACAGAATGCAAATGCTCAAAACGACCGGTTAGGTCATCACAAGTTGGGATGCGTACAACGCAAGAAACACACATCGGTCCGATTGTGTGATTATGTTAATAATGTTGTCCAGAAATTGAGTCTATCTTGTCCTTCATACACTTCATGACGTCACTCAGGTATGCCTTTTCCTTTAACATAATAAGTGAATTGTAATAAGTTCTCTGTACTACAATGGGCTTTCATTGCAGCAATCACTACAGCACATGAACCAGCTCATTTTTTTGAGGCTGTGAAAGATGGAAAGTGGAGAGAAGCAATGAAATTAGAAATACATGCACTGGAGAATAACAGATCATGGGTAATAGAGGATTTGCCTCCTAACATAAAGGCTCTCAGTTGCAGGTGGATTTACAAGGTAAAGTACAACTCTGATGGAACAATTGAGTGACACAAGGCCCGACTAGTTATTCTTGAAAATCATCAAGTATAGGGGATTGACCATAATAAAACATTTGCCCAGTGGCAAAGATGGTGACTGTCGGTGCATTTTTTGTTGTAGTAGTGTCAAAGAATTGGGAGTTACATCAAATATATGTACATAATGCTTTCTTGCATGGGATATTCAAGAGGAGGTGTA
The DNA here is from genome assembly GCA_002018475.1 of Nicotiana obtusifolia. NCBI lineage: Eukaryota > Viridiplantae > Streptophyta > Magnoliopsida > Solanales > Solanaceae > Nicotiana > Nicotiana obtusifolia. Next base: position 21,107 of record MCJB01051847.1, read on the forward strand.
CATGAAATTGCCTCCTAGATTTAGAATTTCAACTACAGAAAAGTATGTAGACTTAGGAAATCCATTTATGGGTTAAAATAAGAAACAAGGTGTTGGTTTACTAAGTTGTCGACTGCCTTGGAGGACTATGGCTGCAAGCATTCATACTCTAATTATTCTCTCTTTACTCTAAAAAAGGGTGAAGTTAGAGTAATGTTCTTGTGTATATTGATGATCTGATTATATCTGGCAGTGAGCTCGAGGCTATCAGTGAGTTCAAAATATATCTTGGCAAATGTTTTCACGTGAAATATTTGGGTAGCTTAAAATATTTTTTGGGAGTAGAAGTCTCCAGAAATTTGAAAGGCATCTTCTTGAGCCAACAAAAATATACCTTAAATATTATCTCAAAGGTTGGGTTATTAGGTGGTAAGCATGCGGGAATGTCGTTGGAACAAAATTATCGGCTGGCGTTAGTGGGTAGATGGACGCTTGATAACCCTAAGTGTTGTCGTCATTTGATAGGTTGACTTATTTATCTGTGCTTCACTCGGCCAGAACTATCTTATAGTGATCATACGTTTTCTCAGTTCATGCAGCAACCAAAAGAGGAGCATTGGATGCAGCTTTACGGGGTGTTTGCTACTGGAAAGGGCATCTGGGACAAGGTATTTTTTGAGAAGCAAATGTGATGTACGTCTCTATGGATGGTGTGACTCCAATTGGGCTGGTTGTTCCTTGAATCGATGCTCGCTCATTGGTTGGTTTATCTCTGGTGACTCACCCATATCTTGGAAGACTAAGAAGCAACATACCATCTTTCAATAATCTGCAGAGGCTTAATATTGTTCTATAGTAATGACAATCTATGAGGTGAAAGGGTTGAAGGAAATTTTATCTAGTTTGGGAGTGACTTGCACTTCCCCTATTCATCTTTATTGTGACAGTCAAGCAGTATTGCACATAGGAAAGAATCCATTTTTTCGTAAAAGAACGAAACATATTGAAGTGGACTGTCATTTTATGTGTGACAAGATTTATAGTAAGAATATTCGTATTAGCTTTGTGCCTTCACATGAGCAGTTGGTAGATATTTTTATGAAGGCATTCCAAAAATCTCGGTATGTTTCTCTCTTACAAGTTGGGCATTTGTAATCCGCATGTGCCAACTTGAGAGGGGGGTATTAAAGCGTGTGTATCTGGGTGTATATATAGATAGTAAATATATTGTATGTTTAGGATTAGGAGAGTTTTTCTTTTTCATATTTGTTAGGAGAGTTTTCAATTTTTCTTTTCCATATTTGTTAGGAAAGTTTTCCTTTTCACATTTGTTAGAACTAGTTTTTCATATTTTTTAGGACAAGGGTTTACTATTTGTATTGTATATATATTCTTGTTAATTGCTAGAAGCAGACAAGGCTTTCTCTTTCACACTTGGCTACTGTGTGCTTGTGTTTTTGGCAGCTTCTCTTCTTTAAGATAACAATCTATGTCACTAATAATGACAAAAAGTGTATCAGTGATTTGAATATTCTAACATTATATATTTGTTTAATAAAGAATCTTATACACCTAAAATCTAGGAAACCAGATATATGTCTTAAGTACAAAGTTTCAAGTAAGCTAAAGGAGTATATACAAACCAATTTTAGTAATACATATATTTGTTATCATAAATATCTTGGATTAAAAGCCAAAAGAGAGTATTATAGGAAGTTGTCAAAAGCAAAAGATGAAGAAGCCTTTAAAGAATACAAGAGATTGAGAGAGCTAAGAAGGAAGCTAAGACGGCTATGAGTAAAGCTCCAAGGGAAGTTCTAGATATCTTGCACCAAAAGCTAGGAACAAGTGCAGGGGAAAAAGAAATGTTTCAACTAGCACGACCAAGAGAGAGAGCTAAGGATTTAAACTAGGTGAAGTTTATTAAAGACGATTGTCAACAAGTGTCGACAGGAGATAACGAGATCAAGGAGAGATGGAGAGAATATTCTGATCAATTGTTCAACTCGGACTGAGAGGGTAGCATTTTAAGCCTCTGAGACATTTGTTTATGATAAAAACTTTAGCTACACCAGTAAAATTAGGCCGATAGAGGTAAAAGATTCCATGAAAAATATGAAGGTTAGAAAAGCTTGTGGTCCATATTGTATCCCTATAGAGGTCTGGAACTAACTTGGAGAGGTTGGAGTCTCACTAAGCTATTTAATGTCATACTAAGAAGTGGTAGGATGCCTGAAGAATTGAACAAGAGTACCTTGATTCCAATGTATAAGAACAAAGGAGATATTCAAGTTGTGTGAACTATCGTGGTATTAAACTCATTATTCATACGATGAAACTCTGCGAGAGAGTAATAAAGTGTACTTAGGAACACGACAAGAGTGATAAAGAATCATTTTGCATTTATTGTTCAGTACATCTACAATGGAGATTATATTCTGATAGCAACAAGGTCGGGAATCCAAACTAGAGTAAGAATTTGAGAAGTAAATGCGGAAGCAATAACAATAAGGAATTGAACAACTAGAATTAAAGTACAGAAAATAAAGGATATGGGAAAATTCAAGGAAAGAATTCCAGGAACTTCCAAGAACACAAGTTCTATAGCCTTGACAAGATCTAAGCAACAACGTTGTGATTTATTGAAGAAATCAAACGCCTTTACCTAAGATCAAATCAAATAATAGATTCGGATCTTGACCGCTTTAAGAGTAACTCGAGACAACAATTAATATCTAGAATTAATCGCCTTCTAAGAATACCTCAAAGGAACCAAAGATATCACAATAGAGAAGTAATCTTACTACCTTGAACTATGAACAAGTAAAAGGTTGAAAGATAAATCTCAAAGCATAAGTAACAAAGGTTCAAAAGAACTCTCAAGTATGATATTCTTATTCAATAATGTAGTTCCACATGAATGAGAAGAACTCCTTATTTATAGGAGTAAAAACCTTAAAATTAGGTAGGGGGGGCTGCTAAGGGGTAACAAAAGTCATCAAAATTAGGTAGGGTGATTTCTAAGAAATAAGAAAAATCACAAAATTAGGTAGGGGGTAGGTAAAGGGCGGCCAAATCTCTTTGGGGCAGATTTGGACCTTAAAACTACTAGTTTGGGCCATTGGTTTGGACTCCAATTGGGCTCATTTTCACACACCCCCTTTTGGACCTCATTTAGGCTTATTTTGGGCTCTTTCGGGTGCCCATTTGCTAGATTCAAAGGACCGAGTTCGGGACTCAATCTTCCTCCTCTTGGACTTCAATTTGGGCCACCAAATAATTGTAAAACTTGTACAATTCATCTCCTTTGGGCTTGAGCTCGTCCTCCACAATTAAAAGCTTCTTTATTTGCCATTGAAGTCCGACAACCTTAGTCTGCAACTCTTTAGCTTGAGATCTTGTAAATGGCCTTCTTGGATCTTCCAAAACTCTATCCTTGTCCTTGTCCTTGATGCTATCATATTCTTGCTAAGAAGTTCAATAAAAATTTATCGCGGAAGGAAAAATTTCTTTACATGAATTTTACTAACCTAGATAAAGAATATGATAGAGTATCATGAAAGGTCCTTTGGTGGGTGATGGAGAAGAAATGAATTCATATTAAATATATAAAACTCATAAAACTCATGAAGGAGCTATTTCTAGTGTGAAAACAGTAGTGGAGATACGAAGGAGTTTCCCATCAGTGGGTTTACACTAGGGTTCTGAAAGGAGTCCCTACATATTTACTCTAGTTTTGGATGAGCAACACAATACAAGAAGAGGTAGTGTATGCTATTTGCTAATGATATTGTGCAAATTGATGAAACTAGCGAGGGCTTCAACCAAAAGCTTGAGTTATGGAGAAGCATCTTAGAGAGTAAGGGTGTTATGATAAGTAAAAGTAAGGCTGTGTATATGTACTGCAAGTTTAGTCAGCATGAGAAGAGCGAAGTTAAGGTGAGATTAGATGGAATTAGGTGCCAAAATGCAAATGATTTATACATCTAGGCTCGTCGTTTCAAGATAATAGAATGATATATGAAAATGTTACTCATAAGATTAGAACTGGATGGTTGAAATAGAGAAGTGATACTGGGGTGTTATGTGCTTTTAGGATGCCTACCAAGATGAATGGTAAGTTCTATAGAACATCAATAAGACCGAAAATGTTATATGGTAGTGAATGTTGGGTTGCTAAATTCAACATATCCACAAGATGAGTGTTGCAAAAATGTGAATGCTAAGATGGATGTGCAGACTTAGCTAAAGATAGGATAAAATGGAAGATGAAAATCCATATAGGTGATACCTACTAGTTAGAAATAAGTTTTAGACTTGGTAGAGAACTTCTACTACTGCTGCTGCTGCTATTATTATTATTACATATCTATATTTTTAATTATATTTTTATTTTATTTTGATAATGATGATGATATGAGTTGAGTTTAATAAAAGAAATATGAATCCATGTTGCCGACCCCAACTTATTTTGACAGAGATATAGTTATTGTTGTTGTTATTATGATAATTGTCTTGGATTAAAGTGTATCCAGTTAAGTAATCAAGCTTCCTTGAATTCTAAGTTTTACGGTGGCAAGAACCTTTTAAATAAGTTAATCGTTCAAAAGAAGGACTACAAACACGTCGTGACCATTCTTTTTCCTCCCTACGTCTAAAGGAGTGTTGGAATTAAGGATACAATAGTGATAGCATCCTAGGAAGCTCAACTATATTCAAGGACAAGAATTAAGCTTTGGAATCTCAAAGAGGGCCTTTAACAAGATGTCAAGTTAAAGAGTTGCAAAACAAGGTCATTATACTTCAAATGTAAATAAAGAAGCTTTTAATTGTGGAGGACGAGCTCAAGCCCAAAGGAGATGAATTGTACAAGTTTTACAATTATTTAGTGGCCCAAATTGAAGTCCAAGAGGAGGAAGACTGGGTCCCGAATTCGGCCCTTTGAATCTTGCAAATGGGCACCTAGAAGAGCCCAAAATAAGCTTAAATGAGGTCCAAAAGGGGGTCTATGAAAACTAGCCCAATTGGAGTCCAAACTAATGGCCCAAACTAGTATTTTTAAGGCCCAAATCTGCCCCAAAGGGATTTGGCCGCCCCTTACCTACCCCCTACCTAATTTTGATGACTTTTGTTACCCCTTAGCAACCCCTACCTAATTTTGAAGACTTTTGTTACCCCTTAGCAACCCCCCCT
>MCJB01051848.1:0-60000 GCA_002018475.1 Nicotiana obtusifolia
ACTTATTTAATGATTTTTTTATGGAAGTATTTCGGGTAAGGTAAAAATCACGTGCTCACATGCCTTAATTTCTCTCCCATTCAACTAAGCTAAATTCTTCATCAAGAAGTGAAATTCAGAGCTTTTTTTTTCAATTTGAAAGAATTCCATCCTTCTTAGTCGAATTTTTGACATAATCTTTCCTTCTACTTCTTTTAATTTGTGTTCGAATAATGTCCTAAAACACCAAAAGGGTTGACTAGTGTCGATGTGGTTATCCGTGTGAACTGAAAATTTCATGGAGTGCTTTAACCCAGGAAGAAGGTACTTTATATGCAAAATTGACAAAGTAAGTGTATTCCACAAAAAATTATTTTATACAATTTTATTTGCCATTGATTTATATTAGTTCATTTTTTCTTTTTGAAGGAGAATGGGGGATATAAATATTTTAGATGGTTTGAGGACGAGTTTCCTGAGCAAGCGAATAGAGTTATATGGGGTTTGTTCAAGAGAGTGAAGGCATTTGATCAAGAAAGATATCGAGCAAAAAAATGGAGGAACACGGTAGTTTTTGTTGTTCTACTGGCAGCCTTAATCATATGGCTTTGTTGCGGTCCTTGCTCTTGTTGATGGACTAAGCCAAGTTTCTGAGAAAATTATTTGTAATTTAGGCTAGTTAATGTAGTTAGTGTTGGGAACTGTTACTCTATTTTTGTTTATTGTTGTTGTACTTGGAATGATAGGGATTCTATTTTGTTAAAAAAATTTATAATTCTTTAGTGTTTATTGCAAATCTTTAGTCTTATGAACGGAATGAAACTTACTTCACTGCAAAAGAAAGAAGTGCTGCAAATTACAGAAGTGCATATTACAGTACTGCAGAAGGAATGGAACTTAGTTCATTGCAAATACAAAGAAGTGCTGGCATATTACATAATCCGGTTCCAAAAGATACCAGTGAGTGTAGCAAACCACATTCAACAAAAAAGTAAGTTTTAACAAAAACAAGTATTGCATCATAATCTTGACCAGTCACTAATTTTTTTGGCTAGTTTATCCATGATCACTTGAGTTGAAGACTGAGATGGTACTTGTGTTCCAACTTTATTTCTTCTACTTGCACTCATTTGCTGCAGTTGCGAAGTAGTAATAGCATTTCACCTATTCCATCTAAGTTCTGGAAAGCCTAATTCCATCATCCAGATTCACATCGGTGGTGCTCCTTATTCTAGTCCTATGGTTGACAACCCTTTCACTTGACAAACCAGGTTGCAATTGTACAAAATCAGAAATCTAAGTAAGTAAAAGTAACCAGGCTGCAAAAATAACCAGAAACCAAACCAGAAATCAAGATTCTTACATTAAGGATTGTCCTTCCAGTCTTTGTGTTAGTGTAGCATCCAAAACCAACAGTTTTTGGCCTTTTCTCCCAGAAATAGCAGATGATTCTATAGTTGCAGGTCCACTTCCCCTTCCCCTTTCTCCAGCAGATGAAGATCCTCTTGCTGCATTTGATTTTGGGGCTTTTCCCCTGGGAGCAGTCTAAGGAAGTGCATCTGGAAATGCACCTTTTGTAGGTATAATAGCTGCACTAGGTGCCTTTCCTCTTCCCCTGCCCCTTCCTCTATTAACAGTTGTTGTTGCTTCTTCACAATTGAATTCCTTTGAGTTGGTTGACTTGATTGACTTCCTTGTAGTTCTTGTCTACTTGATGACCCTCCTAGTGCACTCTAAAAACATTCATACAGTTAATTTTAGCTTAAATGATTAATAGAATGTTAGATAAAAACACATCATACCCTTGATGTACATGCTTTTTTATTGTGGCCTACTTGATGACATTGTGAACATATCATTTTGACTCCTTTTTTAAACAACTTCCCCCATTTCTTCTTAGGTTCATTCCTGTCCTTCCTTCTTTTTTTTGGGATCTACCTGGCATTGGCTTTGGGGATGGTGGTTCAGTGGTAGGATTGTTACTCTTAGGCCACATCTTCAGGTTAGGAATTGGTTGAATGAAGTGTTCATAAGCCTTTAGAAATGTTTTCTTTGTGTACCAATGTTCCACATATTGATCTGGATCATCTTGTAGGTAATAGTATGCACACACAACATGTTCACATGGGATGCCTCTACAACTGCAAGTCTTCATCCCAGTATCAACTATAAACCTGAAATCTCCTTTTTGATTTCAAATCCATCCTGCCCATTCCATATAACTTGGCACTGTCTAGCCAAATCTCTGTTTTCTTCTAATATTAGCCTAGCCATAGGTGATATATCTAAAATTCATGTTTCAACAAACTTTATCATATCAACCAGTCTGACATGATCTTATGCCTAATCTCCTCTAACATGGTAACAATACTTTCGTGCCTAGCAGTCAATATCCATGAGTTAAAAGTCTCATACATGTTATTCTCTACTATGTCACACCTGGAATGTTCTTGGAAGAATGTCCTGCATCATGACTCTCTTGGGTACTTCATCATGTCTTGACATATAGTTTATCCAAGTTTACTCATGTTTGTAACTTTATTGTTGTACTTAAATAGATAGCTGGCCTTTGCAACCCTCCAGAATTGTTTTCTTCTTTCTTCTCCCTTCCATTTCTTAGACCAATTAGACCATATGTGCCTTGCACACTTCTTTGTTCTACCATAGGTAATAACTCCTTAACCGATACCAAAAGCCCCTGCAAAATAATATATATAACAATTAGAAATTAAACTAGAAGATAGAATACCAACAACTAACAAACAGAAATAAATTATTTACCTTTTGCATATCTAACATTACTGTTAAGCCATGACCTTCACCTAGTTGCAAATCTTCTATCAAGTGACCGAGGAACCAACTCCATGTATGTTTAGTTTCATGGTGTACACCAACCCAAGCAATAGGAAACATATATTGGTTCCCATTTCTTCCCACAACCATCAATAATTCACCCTTGCAGCTTCCCTTTAGGAAACAACCATCTAAACCAATGATGTTCCTACATCTTTCTAACCAACCTTTCTTGAGTGCATCAAAACAGACATAGAAGTACTGAAATAGGTTCTTACCAGGCTTAGATTCTCTACCAATTTTCACAAAACATGAGCTGCCAAGATTGATTTCCTTAATACTATCAACATAGTCACATAATCTGGCAAACTCCAGCTTCTAATTCCCCCATAAATTTTCTCAGTACGATCTGTTTGGCTCTATAAGCTATTGTTTTGCCAATATACAACCCCAAACTCTCTCTAACTAGTTCTTAAATTTTTCAGATTCTTATATAAGGAGCAACATTAAGTTCTTTCTTGAATTTGTTGCAATGTATTTTGAATTACATATCTTGTTGGTGTTCATTGGTTGACACTTATGAACAGGATAGTACTTTTTGATCATAAAGTCGCCAGAATCTCTATCAACTGAAGCATACAACTCCCACTTGCATTTTTTTATTTACAGTTCACCCTTACCCTACCCTTCTCATTTGGTTTAAGTTTTAACTGAACTTTATACTGTATTGCATAATCAACCACTGCCTTCCTAAATATCACGCCCAACTCAAAAATTGCCACTTCACAGTCAGTGTCATATCTAACCTTTGTGCTCTTTCTTCTACTTGGAAGGTCAACATCAGGCTGAAAATCCATCTCTACCTCTTCATCAGTATCATCACTACCAACATCATAGATGTCCATGAACTCCTCATCACCTCCTAATCTGCCAAAATATTTTTCTTTTTTGTTAAATCCTATATCTTCAAAACCTCTATCAATTCCAGCTTCTCCTACAGGCAAACTAGCAGTTTCAGGTTGTTTCTTCCTTCTGGTAGCATTCTTTTTAGTTCTCCTCTCATTTCTGAAAGGTCCTAGCCTCTTCATCAACTTCACTATCTTCCTTATCAGGAAGTTAATCAAGATCTGACTCACTACTAGCCACCTCTGAAGTAACCGCTTCTTCACCAGCCCTTTCTCAACTATTCAGATTCTCTACACTAGCAACTTCCTCTTCTATATTACCATAAAAATCTTCCCCACCAGCAGCAGTCCCTTCCCCACCAATAACATTTTCAAGCTCTTCAACAGGTTGTGGTCCATTTATACTGTCTGGACCATCTTCTAGTGTTGCCCTAGATGGATTATTTTATTGTGTTGTTACTTTCTTCAAAACCTCTGGCCCACATAAATATTCTATTGGGACCACACTATCAGGAATTATCTCAACATGTGAAATGTACAAGACAATATTATATAGTTGTTCATCATTTTTCACCAAGGCAAATTCTTTGGAATTGGGGTTAAAGACATAAAAAACCCCAACAGTTGCATAACCCAACCCCCTTGTGTAATATTGAAGTTCAAACAGAGAGAAACTGATTTATCTCTGTATTAATAACATATTTGGCACCTGGAGATTCGTTAAATGTTCTACTATGGTGAAAGCGAACAAGAATGTATTCGTCCACTGACATGATTTTAACCTAAAGTGAACAAAAAAACAACACGTGAGCACAGTCAACAAGATTCGAAGAAAAGAAAAGAAATAAAAGAACCTATTTTTATATTGATAATTCCCAAAACACTATTACTAACACATAAATCCTAATAAATAACTAAAATCTCAGTAAAAGAGTAACTCAAGACATACCAGTAAACGTGTAACTCAAGACAACACTCTTGCTGAAGGCCACCCAAAATTATTGATTTCACAACTTCTTCAGATAAAAAATTGCAAATGATAAACGAAGACGAGAGTGAAATTTATACGAATTTCAGGTTGTTAGCTTCAATCTTTTATGAGAAATAGCAGATGATTCCAGAATCTCTCTAATGGAGCAATCGATTTTGGAAGGGGGAAGAGAATAGATGGAGACGGGAGTGAGATTAGAATTTTTTTTACTGAGGGCTGTAAAGATTAAAAGTAATTATATGGGTTGAGCAGTTTAATCTTGAACTCCATTTGTTTGACTTGGATTTATCCGGTACATATGGATCTTACCTGGACAATAATTTCACATGGACTAAACTTATTCATCGGCTATTACACGTTAGCAACGCTTATATACACGCGTTTGACTTATAAAAGCCCGTATGTTTTTTTGTGTCTAAGTGACACAATAATAACCTTGTTATAGGGTTCAAATGGAACAGACTCAAGATTAAGTGTCATAGTGAAAAGAGAGGACAAGTTTGATAGTCTGCCGATGTATTCTGCCTATATTTACTTATACATGAATTAATTGCACATGCATCATGACCCAAGTCCATGGTAAATACTGTTTGTTTTGCGCTTAGGCATGTAAGAATTTGTCTTTCTACTTACGCCGTATCGAGCCTCAAATAGCGCATAGCATGCAAAGTTGTGTTGTGCCTTATAAAGCTCTCCACTTTCCACTCCTATTATGATGTGATATTCACCAAAAGCAATACCAAAGCCCTAAATTCATTAGAAAACAAGTTCTTGTATGTTTGTGTTTTGCAATGCCAATGGATAAAGCACCGTAGTGAAAATTTTTTAATACTACACGATTTTTGCCGCTATGGCATTACATGTTGCACTATGCTACTTCGGATGAATTTAGTAATTATTGCTTGGACTGTGTATTGATATCAAGAAATTTATTCTATGTATACAAATATATAATTACAAATACATCAACTAAAACAAGTTATAAACTCGGTGGCAAGTTCAGATCTCTAACCTTAAATCTTGACTCTGCCATCAAAAAAGATATCAATATCGATAACAAGAGGTTTTGAGGAACATATAATATCAGCGTATATAAATAAGTATATTGTGTTTTACAATTAGACAATATGCATGCGTCTTATAATAACATAACATAAATAATATCTATCTTAATTTTATAGTAACCTCCACACATATTCAATCATTTTGAATTTAAGCATTGGGTGAATAATATCAATGTTTATCATTCTTTATGATTTTCACTTTTTGTATACTCCTAGTTAATTTCTACTTATAACCCAAAATATGTTTTCAGAATATGTTTCTAAGAACTCACGCATAGAATAGTAATTTAGTATTATATAAATAATTCTTATTAAAATATATTTTTACATTATAAATAAATATATATAACTATGAGAATTCACGAGTTTTAATATTAGAGGTCATTCGCTGAGGCTGAGCTGGTCTTCCCTTCCCCCCATAAATCCCCTTAAAATATAGTCTTCACGGAGCAATATACTATTATTTTATTACACTATACGGTCGTTTGTAGACTGTACTAAGTAAAATAATCCCTGTATAAAAATTTAATCCGTCCAATACAATATTTGGTTGCTCAATTCAATGCTCAATTCAATTTATGCATACCTAATACATGTATTACTTATATATCATAGGAGAGCTTAGCTAATACCAAGGAAACCAGGGGATTACTAATCCAGCACTACAATTCCTGTATTTTTAATCCGTCAATTACTTGTGTTACTACCAAAGGACACTATATATAGTTTATTTCCTTCTACAGAAACGTATAAATAGCCGTTTTGATCTTACCAAATTCATTCTCCTCCTCAGTCCCATAGCTCTCTTTCCTCTCTCTGCCTATTTTTTCCATTCTCTGCTCTACGAATTCAAACTCATATTTTACTTGGGGTTTCACACACACACACACACTAAATATGGATGCAATAGTGAACAAAGCAGTGGAAGAACCCTGCATACAAAGTTTTAAAGGCAGTAATTCAATCCCTATAACCGAACTCTGGCCCAAACTTAAACCCTAGCTTTCAGAAAACGGCGTTGTGCTCTGTAATAATGTAAAAAAAGGCTATTTTGTCTAGCCTTATTAACATTCCAGGTCTCTAATTCGAAACGAAAGATAATGATTTGGTTAAGTGTAGTGCGGAAGAATGTGAGAGAATGGAATTGAAGATCGTTGTGCCGGAGCATATGCTTGATAATTTTACTAGGATTCATGAGGTTGAGGTTTCCAAGTCTAAGCTATGTAAACAAGAGTTAGAAGTTCTTCATCTCCGGAAAAGAGTCCTCCAACGAATCGCAATTGCAAGGTTGGTTCATCTCCGCCATCTCTTCCTCTAAAATTGAGGCAAATCGGCCAGAATTTAGCGTTAATGTGTTTTGAGTGAAATTTGGTCTTTTGATATATACACATTTGTAACTATTATTATATAGTTTGTATTAAGAAGCATTGTTCCATAGATATTACACTCTAATCTGAAAGGAAGTAGTGTCATTACCAATTTATCCACATCCTGATTGAAATCTTTGCTGTGTTTTCATTAAAGTTATGAAATTTAATTATCTGTAATGGTAATGACACCTCCTATTTCTAAAATGGTAATAATCAGGCCAATTTGTGCCTCACCTCGGCTATTCTATTGCATTCTTCCACCAGGTAACCTGCTTTTTCAAAGGTAAAAAAATAAGAAGAGAGTACCTAGCTTTTTTGCCTCTATCAGGATTTGAACCTTGGACTTACTGCGCCGTCATGCTAATTTTGAGCAGCAGAGAAGCAAATGTTCAAAAACTTTTATTCTTTTTAATTTGTTTTCTTTGACCCCCAAAAACCCACGTGTTTGCTCTCCCACTTGGCATATATAGGTTGAAGAGACTTCTTTGTCTCTTTAAAGCAAGCATCAAGCCACTGCTTGCTCACATAATGTGCTAACCATGGTTCATGGTGCACTGACAGAGCAAATGGAATTACCCAGTGTGAGCATACTAAGGAATTTGCATCAAGGCCAATAACTTCTTCAACATATTTAAGTAGCTTGAGGCTCTAGGACTGATTGTGAGGCACGAAGCAATTGTTTGGACAAAGGAAAAATCCGACAAAGGGAAACTTATAAGTAAGCATACTACAACCAATATGCTCTATTTAAGCCGCTACAGGGAGCACTTGCACTGTCAACAAAGGCTTGAAATAAGAGGTGGCATTCTGATGGCTGATGATGTATCTCATGGAAATTCTGCTAGTTGTGATGTGAAGTCTGGTAGAGAGGATGTGCATGTAAAAGGTTATCTGCGCATACTGAGAGATATCTGTAATAAACTTGAAAAGGCTAAGGGGAAGGTCTGCCATACTCTTGAACTATTGTGGGTATCTCAAATTTGTGAACAACAAGACACCAACCTTTTTTAACCTGTTTCAACTTTCCAGGTTCTCGCTATCTCAATTATTAAGAAGAACCTAGGTTATCGAGACGCTGTTCGACATAAAGAATGGAGAAAAAATGTAAGTGTTTATTATCTTGGAGGTAGTAAATTGAATTCCAAAAGAAGCACTATATAAGTTGTACTATTTGTCTGATACGGTTTCCTGGCAGATCTTACGTAGGTTGACACAAGCTCAGGTCGTGGAGGTAACTGAAGTAAGTGAAACAGTCATATTGACCTAAATTGTAGTTCACTTCCAACGTTTTGCTTTATAAAGCACATTGATTGTCCTCTATATTGCAGTTTATAGCATTTGATTCAGAATAGCTGTCTAAGTGAAATAGGCATAAAACATGGGAAATGGACTAGAATAGAAAGAAATATTAGAAGATACGATCTATCCATATCCCAAATGCTAGTATATATGAAGCTGGTTTGAATGATCGTGTTAAAGGATATCAAGTAAGATAAACAGAAGTCTTTGCTGCTTCTCTCATTTATTTCAGAGCTACAATATACTAATATGGAACTCATAAATCTGCTGCTGAAATCCACTAAACAGTTCAATCAACCTTAAATTGTTTCTGTTATAGAACCTTTATATTTTCTCATGTAACATCAATGAAATTCAAAGCTTTTAAACTCTTCTGTTGCGGTGGTGTTTGTTTGTTAAAGTATGTGAGATTCAGGAAAATCTGTGGTTTGTCTTCTAAACCAAAATTCGCTGGTAGTTCTTTTTAACCTTTTGAATCTCCAACAAAGCGCTTACTGTATTTACATAGTTTTTGTTAATCTGGATCAAGTTGGATGGGTTGGGTTATGACCCATTAGTTAATTAATTTTGACCAATCCATCATGATTCAAGTAAACGTTGGGCGAGTTGAATCATGACTTACCTGTTTTAACCCACTCAAAATTGACCCAACCCTCCCACTTTGTGAAAATAGACTATGGTTACGGGCTAAAGTGCTATCGAGTTTGTAGTTCGGGCCTTCGCGGATTTTGCATTATTGATGTCAGCAAGGTGATTAAAATGGCACTTATCCTGTACTCAGAAGACCAAAAATATTCTCTTTCATCTTCAGTCAGTACTGTTTTCATTTGGTAATCTTAAAAATGATGATCTACAAGTGGACTTTATTAATGTAATTTGATTCACTGTTCACAGAAGGGCAAGTCTTTGCATCTTTTAAAGGAATTTTCACCATTGCACTTTAATACTCGCGTACGTCAATCTGATGACCTTGGCCGAAAACAACCTCCGGTTAAAATAGAAAAGAGAGGTCAGATTGGCCAACAGCTTGTGGAGCTTCCCGGCATCAGACTTTTGAAGTATGTAAATTTCCTTCTCTTGATATTACCATCTACCACTTTTTATGGAATTTCTAGTGTAACAGTTCAGATATGGTCTTTAAGAAGTAACAGTGAGTTTAGAGTTTTTGCTGTGCTTTATTTGCCATCCAGCTGTTTTATGCCCTCCTTATTTAAGAGGAGAAGTGTAGGAAGGATTTAAAAAAGAATAACAGAGTCTGAAAACATGAAAATTGCAGCACTTCTTTTCTCCTTAGTTAAAGTTTGCTTAAATAGAGGTATTCCTGCTTAATAAAGCCAGTCAGAGGATAACTGCTAAGATCAGACCTCAGTTTGGGGCATAGATGCCTAGCTGACTTCAAACCCTTTAGAAACATGACAACTGCTATACCTTTAGTTTGAAATTTGAATATCCCAATCTTCATAAGTTGAATTCTGCTTTGTGAAATTTATCTTCGACCTTCTTGTCAGACTCCAACTTAATATCCTTTAATGTATGATATGGTACGAGAATACTAGTTGTCCTTTCCACCAGTACATTTCAAAAGAGTGTTCAATTAAACTACAAATTCTTGCATGATGTACACTATCTCACAGTACCGTATGCCACTGCATGATTTCTGCCTCTGCATTTTATCTCGATGAATTAGGTCATTTCCAACTTTCTGCGGTTATCAGTCTTTCATCTACAAACAAGAGTCAAGAACAAATTATTTCTTACTATTACTTTGAGGCAAGTTATGCATTTGTATAAACTTCACTCTTTGTTTGATTGTGCATTGGTATAGTATAGATTTCTTTGGTGTAGTTTTTACATGTTAAAGACATCTGTAAGCAGAGTTTTCATGGATTTCCCTAGGTTCATGCCTTATAGAGTTATAAATTGCATCAAAGAGGAGACACTTTGGTTGGATCAAGTTAGTGTTGAAAATTATTTTTGGTTAGAGTATTTTTGTGCCTTATTCTTCGTTCCACAAGGTGATAAAGATCAAATCCAATTAACGAAAGATAAAGAGTGAAACTATTTTCAAGAGCATATCTTCTACTAGTAGGGAGCACATAGTTTCTAGGTGTAAGGACCAAAATGGTTGATAATGATAGGTGAACTAGTATAACTATCAAATAAGATGTATAGGTGAAGGGTGTGTAGTGAATAGATGGGATGCTACCCCTTAGTGCCCTGAAATGTAGTAGAGGGTTTATAGAACAATTCCATGCCAAAGAAGCAGTAGCAGGGTGTTTGACAATCAAGTCAGTAGTACTTGAAGCTTTATTTGTAAGTGGAAGTCGTGGATGGTATCTATATGGGCAAATGAGCGTCTCTAGTTTGTGAGATTTATTCTAGAAGGATCTACAGCTTAACCATAGTGGGAAGACTTTTGCCTTTAATTTTATTGTTGTGAGAAAGCATAGGAGAAAATATATTCATTATCTAAAGTGTTGTACAAAGCCCTATTTATATACAGTGATTACATGATAATAGATATCTACTTCCCGATTACATGATAATAGGTATCACACACCAATTTCATCTTGCTGATTTCTCCAAACTTCAACTCCTTGAGCAACTGCTTGACCCAAACTAGCTCACACGTTGCCATAGCCATGGCCCGATATTCGGCTTCAGCGCTAGATCGAGCAACTACATTTTGTTTCTTGCTCTTCCAAGAGATCAAATTACCTCCTACTAGAACACAATATCCAGACGTAGAACGTCTATCAGAAGGTGATCCTGCCCATTCAGCATCTGTGTACCCAACAATCTGCTTGTGGCTTCGATCCTCGAATAGTAATCCTTTGCCTGGAGCTGACTTTATATACCGAAGAATGCGAACAATTGCATCCTAGTGACCATCACAGGGAGAATCCATAAACTGACTTACAACACTCATCGGAAAAGAAATGTTAGGTCTAGTCACTGTGAGGTAATTCAATTTGCCAACCAATCTCCTATATCTCGTAGGATCTCTAAGAGGCTCCACCTGTCCTGGAAAAAGCTTAGCATTCGGATCCATAAGAGTGTCAACAGGTCTGCAGCCCATCGTTCCAGTCTCCTCAAGAATGTCTAAGGCACACTTCCGCTGAAATAACAACACCCGAGCTAGACTGAGCGAACCTCAATACCTAAAAAAAACTTCAATCTGCGCAGATCCTTAGTCTTGAAGTGCTGAAAGAGATGCTGCTTCAGATTAGTAATACCATCCTGATCATTGGATCAAGGTGTTTCTGACTGCCGTGAACATTCTACAAATGCTGTTGCACACGAGCGGTGGGATGATTTTGACGGCGACGACGACATAAAGGTTTCCCTAGATAAGGTGCTAGAATGCAAAAAAATGGCTAAGTTGGATGGTAGCAATGGAGTTCAATCTGCCAATGGTAATTCAGATCTCAGTTTAAATGCTGAAAGACCTGTAAGTCCTGATGTTGCAGTACATCATAGATGTGCATGGCACATTATGCCTGTTCAAGTTTTTTTTCTTCCGTTTGTTCTCTGCCCAGTGTTATTTAATCAGAGGCTTGAGGTTCGACTCAGTAAGTTTGATATCCGAGCCATAATGTCCTCTATCACCTTGCTTGTCCCTCACCAGTAAAAACAGAAAGAAGTTCACCAGCTTCTGAGGAAATGAAAAAAAGAAAGGAACTCCAGATACATAAGTAGAGATATGGGGTCCAGTACCTTTTTTCTATTTGATCTGTCCATTTGCATGGCGAAGTGTTGGTCAAGTTTTTGCATATGATATCTAATCTCAATCTGGAAAACTAGCTTCCCGAGGTTAATACTCTCTTTTTATTCCCTGTCTCCCTCTCTGTGTCTGCATGTCTGCTGCATGATCATCATTATGCTAAATTACATACCTCCATGGACAAAAAGCTGAGAGTTTGACTAGATGAAACAAATTTCTTATCAGGAGAAGAGCTCGCGCTGGGTTCCTAAGAGGTGTGGTGATCCTTTAATTGAAAACAACAGTGTAAGTAGAGAAGCATTTGAATCAGTTGCAGTTGAAAATGCTGCAGAGCTATTAAAGATGGCAGTCCTGGCCTTCTCAAGATTTCGACTGGTGCCAGCTTCCATTGTAGAAACAATAATCATTACCCAAAGCATGATATTTTAGATGCTTTCAACTTCCTCAAAGAGAAGAAAGTGGTAAATATTTTCCGGCTCATCTGATTATACACATCGCACTTACACTGGTACATCACTGATATAGAGGGTGTTCGGATTGGCTTTTAAGCTGGGCAAATCAGCTTTTAATCTCTTTTTAGCTTTTTACAGTGTTTGGCAAAGTCAAAAGGTGCTTAATAAGTTAAGAACTACTTAAAAGAAGCCAAAAGCAATAAGCCGGGCAACTCCAACTTATTGCTTTTTGGCTTAAAAGCTATTTCTACTGAAAAGTCACTTTTTAAGCCAATCCAAATGGGCTCATAACCTGAATGGGTGTTATCATCAATTGGTGTATGTTTAAACTACGAAATATTATCACTGTATGAAGAAGTTCATGATATTTGGATTTGAAGCCCTTCCATCCAATTTATGCAAGAATCATGTAATTAGAAAAACCTTAAAATTTTATTGCACTTCTAGAATATCTACAATTTGTAAATCTTAACAAGATTCATGTTCAATTTCAAATTTGAAACTACGGTGTGATGTTTTACTATCTAACTAGCTTTAGAAACATTATTATAGTACTTTTCGTTACTCCTACCAATACAATGTTGAAATGAAAGTAAGTCCGTGATTTTTGTTCCAGTCAAATTGTGTCACATTATGTGCAAAGTAGGAGAAACATTTTGTATAAAAGATTCAAGAAATTAATATCAGACAAAAGCTCGATATTTAAGTGGAGAAGAGTAGAGGGACGGAACCATTATCGACCGAGTTTTGAATCATGTGCCACTGGCCTTTTTGTTTATAAAACAAATGAGTATAGTATCAGCATTATATATTTGAGAAAAAATCAAACATTCATTGGCTTCATTAGCTGGTGTCATTTTTTGAGCAAACATATTTAACTGCAAATTTCATGTTTATTCAACTGGAAAGTAAAGGATTTTTACAGAAGGAATAACTAAGCGTATTGCATGGAATAATGGGAAAGAGTAGTATCTGTTAGTTGTTTACTTGTGTCTATGATTGATGGATCTTCTCAACAGGAGAGTTGTAGTATTGGGCCAGTATTTATGTCCCGGTATTAAGAAGCATAGCTTTGTCGATACAAGTGCATCGTTCGTGTATTAGCTCATTTTCTCGGATGGTAGTTTGCAGGTGAGACCAACCTGGTTACCCTGTTTCTCTAAGCCACTCCCTAATAGTAAGATGACAGTGAGACTGGTATAGAAGGATATGTGTAACAAAGTGCAGATTTTTTTTAATCGATGGCAGCATCTGCAGTTATTTTCTCCTTATTATACAAAATGTCCTCACCTTCACCTTTATGCAGATCAGGACTGCAGCCAATGACACCGTTGTATTTCCTCCGAACTTCTTGAATAGTGTGTTTTTATCTCCGCTTCAAAGAGAAACTGGAGCACGAGCAGCTAGATTTTCAACCTGGCTGCAGCAAAGAGAGAAAGAGACGATAAATGGTGGGGTTGATCTTCTGCCGGACTTGCGAGGTGGCGACGTCTTAAATTTATGTGGTCTATTGTCTTCAGGAGAACTGTCAATTATACCATGCCTTCCAGATGAAGGCGTTGGAGAGGCTAAGGATGCCAGAACTCTCAAACGTAAACATAATATTTGTGAGTTTTGGGATGGAAACAGGAGTAAGAAATTGAGACCATTGTTGATTGGCGAAGCTGAGGGTTGCAGAGCAAAGGGTTTTCCTGATATTACTTTATCCTTGAGCCATGCAACATTTTTCAGCAGAGAAGCTGTAGAATTTTTTTAAAATGATGACAATCAGCCCTTGACACAAATTGGAAAAGAAAGTCAAGTCAAGTGCATGTCAGTTCTTGAAGCTAGCAGTAGTGCATCTCACTTCGAAGGACAAAATCATGTAAAGGAAACACATGAGAATGGGTGTTACAGATACACAGCAGTGTCTTCTAAAGAGTTGCTCTGGGAACAAAGCTGTGCTGAACAGTTTTGCTCTTTTTCTTCTAAAACGGAAGGTTCTGCATTTAACCCAGAGCTCTTTAGGTCTTTACTTTTAGCCATTCAAAAGGCTGTGACCAAGGTCTAAGCATGAAAGAAATCTCAATGTCTGTGGATGTTCAGGGTATGAAACTCTTCTTTTTTCATTTTACTTTTCTGTTTGATTAAAATATCACAAGAGCGATGCGATGAGTTTTTGTCCTTTATCAGGGGAAAAGATGCTGGGTGTTATTGTCGACGTCCTTGAAACTTTCGGACAAGTATTGAAGGTACTATGCTTCGTAGTTGTCAATTTAAATTATTTTCCTAGTGGTGGTAATTTGAAATTAGACAAGTATAAAAGAAAGTAGAGACAGAAGTACTTTCTCCATTCCATTAAAATTGACCTCCTTTCTTTTTGGTCAGTCTGGAAAAGCTAGAACTATTTTGACAAATGGTAAATTTAAATTCCCTCCAAAAATTCATATTAGTATAGGTTTATTACTACTAATTTGTATTATTTCAACTTGATGTGACATATTTTCAATTAGCTATTCCACCCTTTCAGAGTTCAAACTATTATTCTCTACCAACTTGGAAATGTATTCAAACATTAAGAGCCCGTTTGGACATTAGAATTTTTTCAACTTTTTTGAAATCAGTGTTCGGCTATAAAATTTTCAATTTTCACTTGAAGATAAATTTTGAAATTTTTCGAAAATTTGAAAAACTCCAAAAAGTTGTTTTTCAAATTTTTCACGCAGATGAATCACAAAACTTCAAAAACAACCGAAAATTATACTCATGTCCAAACACAACTCTAGTTTTCAAATACCATTTTCACTTGGAAAATTTTTTCACTTTTTTTTGGAATTATACAATTCTTATGTCCGAACGCCCACTAACTCTCTTAAACTCCACTCCAGTC
This sequence comes from Nicotiana obtusifolia, assembly GCA_002018475.1. Taxonomy (NCBI): domain Eukaryota; kingdom Viridiplantae; phylum Streptophyta; class Magnoliopsida; order Solanales; family Solanaceae; genus Nicotiana; species Nicotiana obtusifolia. Next base: position 15,447 of record MCJB01051848.1, read on the forward strand.
AAACTAGATCTATCTTTATGGGATGGATGGAGTATTTGTTATGGTGGGAATAGAGATGTGGTTTATTTCCTTTTTTCAAAGCCTGGTTGGTTTAGATAGAGGAATTCGTATACTGCAATACTTTGGACCATGTAACCTTCTTTTTCCCTTTTGTATTGGTAATAGTGTCCAGAAAAATGTCCCCCTCTAGAAAGCGGATAGATCGTAAAACTACACAAACTATTTGCTTAGGGTTGTGCCAGAAAACTAGGAATTAGTATGTTTCTTCCAAGTAAGCTAAGTCAATGCCCTGGTGCTGGTAAATGTCTTATCCACCAGACAAATTTGCATGATTGATACACACCTATGGAGTAGAAAAGGGTGTAAGTTGGCAAAGATAGACATCTTGTCATTATCTGATTTATGATTGATCCTTTCCCTGCTCCTTTCTTCTTGGTAAACGGTTAATGGTTTTTCAGTGATGCTACAGAGAGACAAGATATGAAAGGATTAATTGGGGGAAGTTTCCACTTTCTGTAATTTGCGCCTATAACCTATTGTACTTTCAATGCAGGTCAATGCTTATGATTCTGTTCATGTGGTTGATTCGTTACATCGTACTAAGTATGTGTTATCCACTGTGTCTGTTGCTCGACAAGATTCTTTGGTCATTCCTGTGGGAGTTTCTAAAGGGGCAGCACCAAGCAAACATGAAGCCGCTGAACTCCATAATCCCACTGATCAAGAGCAACCTTCTGAACCTTTACTTGAAAGGCAAAGCACAAATGGACATGATCCACTGTACTTCCAAACTCCAAAATCTCATTTCTGTAAGCCAATATTGTTTTGGATTGATGGTGATGGCACTGTCAACAACATTGTCTACAGAAAACTCGTGTCTCGTACTCTGGGTATCAAAATGCAGAATCCAGGAATTCTAGACGTATGCACTTTTAAACTTACGGTATCTTATATAAAATGTGGTGCATATCAGTTGGTTACGACATGTAGCTGTAGACCATTACAGAAGTGATGTTGGCACGGTTAATTTGCATGGATAGAAAGTGATTACTGCGGTCATTATTTATGATGAAGCCTGTACCCGATATGAACTTATAAATGCATCTTTTAATTTTTTTTGCAGGATAATGTTATCGACCAGATGCATGGTCTGAATCCTCAGGTATATATCGATTTGTAAACTTTTCATGAACAAAGTATTCATCAGTGCCCCAGTGTACGTTTCCCATTGACTGAACAAACAGAAGTCACCCTGGGAAAAGTTCATAATGATTTCATAATGTGACCTGAATTTTCTATCTATGATGACTACCCATCGCCTAAGGATATGAACTGAATTACATGGTTACATTTCTGGTATAAAATAATATCCGAGGACCTTCTCGGCCTTGTCCTACTAAAAATGAATGTAATTTATTGCTCTTGTTCAAAACTTATCAGTCTTAACTGCATCTTCTTGCTGCCAATTTATCTAATCGTGGAGCTAAGTACCTGAGAGCTTATAAATACCACCTTTGACATTCAACTTCTTTCCAAGAACTTCTGTAGTTCTGGGATTTGCACTAGAGTAATGTCTATCATATGTTGCTACTTGAGGAAGTATAAAGTTTCTTTCTTAGTAATCAAAAAGTGCCAGATTCTGTAATATTGTATGAAAATCTGTCACTTAGCATTCCAAATTAGATGATTTTAGAGAAAGGTTGTTAATACATGCTTTGAATGCCTCTGAGAAATGCTAATATATTGCCTTTTGTCTTAAAGAGTTGCAGAACTTTGTTAGAGATGATGATTCTGGATAACCATATCATTGTGCGTAAAATGTTTGAAACTATAGCCGGGCCACCTGCAATTCTCAGAGGCCTTCTTGGAAGACAATTTATGAATTCAAAGATTATTTTAAAATGACATCTCTTCGCAAATCCCATGAGTACTTCCCTTTTGTAACGATTGAAACATCTATCTGTAAGTACACTACTGATTGACCATCGTTCTTATAATTTATCAGGTTTTTTGTGCAGAACTATGTCTTTTTGGATGCTTATATGGTTCATTTTGGGGTTGTACAGTCTCAAAAGAGGAAGCTAGAGATACATTAGTTTATCATTTTGTAAAGCTAACTTAGTTAAGGAAGTACTGTAGGCACTAGGTGATTGTGAGAGTTCTCACAAAAGGAGTTGTAGATCATAACAAGTTCTACCTTCAAAACCATCCCCCTTCCCCTCCCAATTATCTTATTCTTTTAGAAGAGAGGTACATGAGCAAGCATACTGGATGATCCCATCATATGTGATTACTTTCCACCAACTGAAATCCTTTCTAGTTCGCTAGACTAGAATATTAGTGCTGTACTGAAAAGCCAATGACAAGATTACAATGGGCAAAAGAGAACCCTATGAAAAGCTTGCTTGTAGTAACGAGAGGTATAAATAGGAATTAATTACTTGGGAATAATACTTGGTTCAAGAGGAATATATAGCCCCATACAATCACCAAAATCCAATACAGTCATAGGTTCTCTTAAAAAGTTGTTGAGTCTTCTGCAATTACTTGATTATGGAACATATGCAAGAATATTTATTTAAATTGAATAATGCAAATACTCAAGAGAGAGAGAGAGAGAGAGAGCAAAAAAAAAAACCTTTTAACCCTGATATAACCTTTTCTCTATAGGTAGTATTTCCCATTTAAACTATAGATATGACTGGTTAACTAATGTTTCAACATTTAATTTTGGTTCATAGAATCATATAAAGCAACACCAAAAACTCCCATTAAGAAAACACCAGAATAGTTGAGCATAGATGTTTCTTTCCTATCCACATGGATAGAATTAAATAAACAAGAATCAATTCTAACTTCCACATGATGAAAAAAAGTAAAAGGTGAAAATAATCCATATATATTTTCTCATCATATGTAATTTTCTCCAAACATCATTGTCTTTTCTCCTTTTTCTTTTGCTATGGTTTCAAACTGGAACACCGGTTCCTATTTTCTGAAAATGTTGTTAATGTTATAGGAAGATTGGAGGGTAAACTAATAATAGCTGTTCCCTCTTCATATTCTTATATATTACATACATATATAGTTATTACAGTATGTCCAGAGTCTCCTTCATTTAATTCCACATCATAGTAAAGCCTCCACAGTTCTAATGAATAATTACAAATGTGGAGGCTTTATTAGATGTCGAATTAAAACTGTGACAACCGATCTCAGCCAAGATTGGGACTACAAAAGTGTTGCTGAGGCACCTATGCCAATTGAGGTAATTAAGTTAAGTTCTTGGACTTGTGTGTATTGATGGGAAGATTCTTGTGATTCCAAACGGCTATGTTTTTCCTATTTTGTTAGCTGTATATGCTAGGTATTAGAATTACAATCTTTTAGCAGGTTGATATGGCTTACCTTTATAATTTGTGTAATATCCTTTGAAGGCTTAAATGATTTAGTTTTTACAAAAGATTGAGACGTTTGAATCTGCGTTCCCTCCATTAGACCTCTTTAGTATTTGTCTCATGATATTTGAGATTTTTGAATTTTCATTGCCCTAAAATAAAAACACATCCAAAGATGCAGGAAGTCACTTTACAGTTCAAGTCCTAATACTCATGCCTATTCGAAAGCCAATGAGTACTATATATATAGCAGTGTTCATAGTTCGATTTGATATGAGTTTGGAAAAGAAAAATCTACTGTACTATGTTAGAGGGGGAATAAAAGAAAAGAAACAAGAAGATCAAGACAAGATTAATAATTCAGCAGTAGCTATGTCGCATAGTTTTATGTAATGTTTCTACTGAAATCTTAGTATAGTGCAGCTTGGAAGACACATGCCATGTTATTGAACAGCAATGATATGATTTACTTTAACATATACAGCCAAAAGTAAAATTATACAGTTGTTTTGATAATTTTTCAGCTGGTACTAAGTGTGCCAAAATAATGCATGTGATTAGATTCCTTGAACCATAAAACTTTTTTATTTTTCAGTTTAGCCATATTATATGGATTATTACATCATGAGCAGAATAAAGATATGAACTAGATAATTAATAACATTGCAGACAGAAATGTTTTTTTTTTAAATGATTATCTGGTTTCAGGAATACAAAATAATTGGGTTTCAGAAGAAGAAAAAAACCATTTCTTTTAACACAATGGTTATGAAGAAAAAAACCAGAAAACGGTTATACATAGGTATAGCCGTCATAGGAGACTTGAGATGGTATTCAATGGTTACAAGTTACAACTGTAGTGATTGCTTTCAACTCTAATCATGTATACATATACAAAAATACTAAAGGACTCATACATAGTAATTGCATTCATTTTTTAACACATAAAAGGTAAGTTTTGGATTTGCCTCTGAAACTGGTATGCAGTTTGCAGTATTCATGACAAGTTACAAAACAATACTGAAAGAGATGTTCAACATATATATAATATCCTTATAGAATAGAACATAGGCAGTGCTACAGATCATTGGAAGACTTTAAATCAGATCATAAGAATGAAAACATGAAAAGAAAAATAGATTTTTTTGATGAATTACATTAACAATAAAAAAAAATAGAACAGATATTAATTTTTTTTTGAAAACAACTTTATACTATCAATGCATGGAACAGTTTTCCTGGTGATCCAAAAATGTTCTTCCTCATACAAAATGCAGCATTAAGAAACTCATCCATGGCTATAACTGAAGAACCCTTTAAACCTTCTTTAGTAGTAATAGCAGCACTGTGAATCATCTCTTTCACCATTAAAGCTCTCTTTCTCATCTCCTTTCCTTGTGTTTCCTTCATAAGAATCTCAATTTTCTTCACTATCTCCTCATGCTTTATATCAGAGCTAATTACTACTCCACTAGCCATTATTCTAACACAAACTTTAAGCTCTTCCTCTAACATCTTTGCATTAAAAGACTGCTCTGCTCCCATTGGCCATCCAAGAATTGGAACTCCATTTGTAAGAGCTTCGATTACTGAATTCCATCCACAATGACTTAAAAATCCGCCAATTGCTTTATGTGACAAAATCTCCATTTGTGGTGCCCATTGTTGGACTATAAGTCCTTTTTTACTATATTGAATTCTTGGTAACCACTCATTTACTTTATTAATATTTGATGAGTTCTTATTTATCCATATGAAATGTACCCCACTAGATTCAAGTGCTCTGGCTAAGTTCTCTGTTTGTGACTCTGTTAGTGTACATTGAGAACCAAATGCTACATAAAGAACTGAATTTGGAGACTTGGTGTCAAGATAATTTGCACAAATCTTTGAAATACTTTCTGCTTCTGATGATTTTCCAGCTCTTGCTTTGCTACCAAATGATGAAACAATTGGTCCTATTGTCCATATTGGACAAGGGAATTGCTTTCTATAATAAGCCAACCCCATCAAATCCATCTCCTCCACTGTATTAAACAACATTCCATCAGTCTCTAGCCATTCTTGAAACATGGTCTGAGGAAATGGCACAGGTCCTGTAAAAAACGTAAATCGCAGATGTAAAAAACACTAATATTTCGTAATTTCTATAGTTCAATGTATTCTGTTGCTAAGAACATTCATTGAGTTTAAATCTTGAATCAGCAGTTACCTGTAATGGCTCTAATATCTTCAGTCAATTCTTTAACAAGAAGCTTACAGTTTTTGAAACCAGGAAGAAAATATTCATCATCTGATTTTTTTCCTACATGAGGAAGATTTATCCAAGTTGAATGATAAGCCCCCATACCAAAACATCCACCAGCATTGAATATCACATGAAAAATTCCAAATGTATGAGCAACCTTAGCTGTCCATGAAAAGAACATGTCTGAAATGACACAAAGTGGTGGCCTAGAGCAATTTTCTTCAAGAAAAAGATTGGACATGATTTTAGTGAAGGCTGGTTTGAGAGAGGGAGTGGATTCGAGGAATCGGATGAAGAGCGGAAGTGGCAGATTCTCGGTGGATTCAGTGTTGGGAGGGAGGCCGTGGGATGTGCTATCGTAAGGGATTTCAAGGAGACNAATACAAAATAATTGGGTTTCAGAAGAAGAAAAAAACCATTTCTTTTAACACAATGGTTATGAAGAAAAAAACCAGAAAACGGTTATACATAGGTATAGCCGTCATAGGAGACTTGAGATGGTATTCAATGGTTACAAGTTACAACTGTAGTGATTGCTTTCAACTCTAATCATGTATACATATACAAAAATACTAAAGGACTCATACATACTAATTGCATTAATTTTTTAACACATAAAAGGTAAGTTTTGGATTTGCCTCTGAAACTGGTATGCAGTTTGCAGTATTCATGACAAGTTACAAAACAATACTGAAAGAGATGTTCAACATATATATAATATCCTTATAGAATAGAACATAGGCAGTGCTACAGATCATTGGAAGACTTTAAATCAGATCATAAGAATGAAAACATGAAAAGAAAAATAGATTTTTTGATGAATTACATTAACAATAAAAAAAAATAGAACAGATATTAATTTTTTTTTGAAAACAACTTTATACTATCAATGCATGGAACAGTTTTTCTGGTGATCCAAAAATGTTCTTCCTCATACAAAATGCAGCATTAAGAAACTCATCCATGGCTATAACTGAAGAACCCTTTAAACCTTCTTTAGTAGTAATAGCAGCACTGTGAATCATCTCTTTCACCATTAAAGCTCTCTTTCTCATCTCCTTTCCTTGTGTTTCCTTCATAAGAATCTCAATTTTCTTCACTATCTCCTCATGCTTTATATCAGAGCTAATTACTACTCCACTAGCCATTATTCTAACACAAACTTTAAGCTCTTCCTCTAACATCTTTGCATTAAAAGACTGCTCTGCTCCCATTGGCCATCCAAGAATTGGAACTCCATTTGTGGTGCCCATTGTTGGACTATAAGTCCTTTTTTACTATATTGAATTCTTGGTAACCACTCATTTACTTTATTAATATTTGATGAGTTCTTATTTATCCATATGAAATGTACCCCACTAGATTCAAGTGCTCTGGCTAAGTTCTCTGTTTGTGACTCTGTTAGTGTACATTGAGAACCAAATGCTACATAAAGAACTGAATTTGGAGACTTGGTGTCAAGATAATTTGCACAAATCTTTGAAATACTTTCTGCTTCTGATGATTTTCCAGCTCTTGCTTTGCTACCAAATGATGAAACAATTGGTCCTATTGTCCATATTGGACAAGGGAATTGCTTTCTATAATAAGCCAACCCCATCAAATCCATCTCCTCCACTGTATTAAACAACATTCCATCAGTCTCTAGCCATTCTTGAAACATGGTCTGAGGAAATGGCACAGGTCCTGTAAAAAACGTAAATCGCAGATGTAAAAAACACTAATATTTCGTAATTTCTATAGTTCAATGTATTCTGTTGCTAAGAACATTCATTGAGTTTAAATCTTGAATCAGCAGTTACCTGTAATGGCTCTAATATCTTCAGTCAATTCTTTAACAAGAAGCTTACAGTTTTTGAAACCAGGAAGAAAATATTCATCATCTGATTTTTTTCCTACATGAGGAAGATTTATCCAAGTTGAATGATAAGCCCCCATACCAAAACATCCACCAGCATTGAATATCACATGAAAAATTCCAAATGTATGAGCAACCTTAGCTGTCCATGAAAAGAACATGTCTGAAATGACACAAAGTGGTGGCCTAGAGCAATTTTCTTCAAGAAAAAGATTGGACATGATTTTAGTGAAGGCTGGTTTGAGAGAGGGAGTGGATTCGAGGAATCGGATGAAGAGCGGAAGTGGCAGATTCTCGGTGGATTCAGTGTTGGGAGGGAGGCCGTGGGATGTGCTATCGTAAGGGATTTCAAGGAGACGAATGAAGGAGTGTGGTGGAATAGATGGTCGGAGTTTCTTGATATTGAGAGAGGTGGTGATAAAGGTTATGGAATAACCTTTTTCTTGCTCTAGTTTGAGAGCTAATGCTAAAAAGGGGATGAAATGGCCTTGAGCCATTAATGGAAACATTACTATGTTTTCTCTTTTCTGTGCCATTGACAAGAGTGTATAGAAGAAACTATAGCTGTGTGTGTGTGTGAGAAACTATAGAGAGTTTGAGTATAGTTCTTGGACAAAGATATACAGAGGCCATGAAGTAAGTTTTTAAACTTTATCTCTTTGAATTTCTTGAATTATGATCTGCTATCATTATCAAGTCTTTTTTTAATTCTCAATAAAAGAGAGATTTTAGAAACCATGTGAATATATTCTTAACAGACTATCAATTCCAAAATGAAAAATATAGTTTAACATTTTGGTCTGGTGTTTGTCTTACTTGATTCTTTAAATAGTCACAATAAGATCAAGAAAATGTATGGAAAGTGACATAGTAGTTGAAATTTCTAATACTTGTGATGTTTGAATATTTTATACAGTTTTTTTATTTTAAAAGCAGCCATAAGACAATGTTAAAACAAAAGACTTACACATGTTGCAGAAGTGTACCTGACTCTTTTTAAGTTTTTTTTTTTTTGTGTGTTAAATAGGTCTTTTATTGATGTCAATTGGCAAAATTAACAAAGACGGGGGACATAAACCTTACCTCCCCAAAAAAGTACATGTATCTTATCTTAAGGAGGTATTTTCCTGGATGTGCAAAACATACTATTTGTGTCCGACCTAATTTAATGTAGTGAATATCCATCTTATAGATTTGGTGGATATTCATCTATACAAAATCAAAGTGGATTGCTTCTAGGTCAGTCGTACTATTCCTATGTGTTATCTTATTTACAAAAAAGATGTCAAGTGCTTCTTTCCTAATTATATGAGTTACTGTTCCTATTTGATTAGTGCTGCATGCTCTGTCTTGGAAACTGTATGCGAGAACTTGGTGTGTTGTGATATCTGTGTTTTGCTTTTGTATAATTAATTGTATAATTAATTTATACCATCAGGTTAAATTATTTATAATATCAAGTTACTATATGTAACAAGCACGATCTGATAGTTTGAAAAATAGTACTTCAAATAACCAATTGAGATATGATCGATACGTTAATGGCGTAAAAATAAGTATATAGCTTCTATTATACCCTTTTAAATATTTATTTTAACCTTGGTTGTTTTAGTTTTTGTATTGTGTCGGATACAATTGATTGATCGAAAGGAGTCGGGCCGGGCGCAACATAAGGTCGGGTTGCCTCGGTCCGAAGTCAGCAAATCGGGTATAGAAGCTGGAGCAACCGAAGCGGAGCAACCGAAACGGGGCAACCGATGTCGGCCGGCCAAAGCACATCTCGTAACAAAGGATCGGTTTCAACCGGAGATTTCACGGATTCCTGATATCTCGCGGGGAGTAAATATCTCAACCGTTATAGACTAAAACACCATTTTAGGATATTTCATCTCGTAATTAAAGGGATTTACCCTATAATTAGACTTTTACCATGTTTAGGGCTCCTTTATCTACCTATAAGAAGAGCGTTCGAGCTTCATTGTAGGAGACAAGATTCATAAGAAAAGATACTACAAAATTATTACTGTTCATAGCTATTGTTCATCAGGCTTTGTCTACTTTTATACTTCATCATCAGCTACTCAACCTTTGTGGTTTGATTACTCCTTTTTATTTCTAAATTATTTACATTATATCTTATATTGTATCAAATTGATTCGGGCATCCTTAGCACCATGAACAAATTCAATTGTTACCCAGATTTAAGGTAAACAGTTTTTCCTTGTCTCCATTTCCTCTTTTCTTTTCTCTTTCTTTTTCTTGTGTTCCCTTTTTCTTTTTCTTTTTACTTTGTGAATATTAATATGTTGTGTGCTCGCAAGATACTTCTACTTTGTGCATATCATTTTATTTAATTCTCAATAACACTCATAGAAATAGAATTGTTCATAGCCTCCGTAGTGGTGGAGTGAATTTTATTTTCGAAGTTGTACCTGTGTATATAGGTAAAAAAAAATTTTAATGTATATATCTATAAATTATTAAGATGATGCTACAATAATATTTTGCATTAACATATCATCCTACTATCATAGTAAAGGGTGAATGACTCAATTACCCACAAAAATAAAAGTATTTACCTTTCCTTACCCATTTATTTTTCTACCCGTCAAACTAATTACTTTTTCTACTCATGTTAGTTTTTATGGGTAATTTCCTCTTTTTTCTCCTTTTCTTTTTTATTTCTCTGCTTCTTTTCTTTTTTCTTTCTTTTCTCCTTTTCTTTTTCTTCTTTTCTTCTTATTTCTTTCTTTTTCTCCTTTTCTGTTTATTTATTTTTTTGGCCTAGATATTATTATTATTATTATTATTATTATTATTATTATTATTATTACCATAATTTAATTTCACACTCAATTTTGGCTCCTTCTTTATTTTTTATTTTTCTTTTGTTTTCCTTTTGTTTATTTTCCTTATTTCTTGTTCTCTTTTCTAATTTCATTTAACTCCTTTTTTCCTTTATTTTTTTTCTCTCTTCATAATCTTATTTTCTTTATTTTATTTTATTTCTCTTTTTATTGTTATTCTTTATTTATACAATAAGAAAAGATAATCAATATAGTAAATATTTGTTCACCCTTTTTAATATAACTGGTTTAATATAAAAAAAATTCTTTTTTTTATATTCAATTATTAGAACAACTTATACATTATAACTGGTTTCTCTTCTCTTTTTTGTTTTCATTTTATTTTTTCTTTTTTAATTTATTTATTATTATTTCAAGTCATTTATTATTTTATTTTTTTCATAATCTAATTCTGCACCCATTTTTGGCTCCTTTATTTTTGTTCTTTTTATTTATTTATATTTTTATATATTAATTATTATAGAATAACTTACTTTAGCATATAGTATATCAAAAATAATATATTAGTAGTAGTTTAAGTATATTATTGCAGTATACTATGGCACTCAGATGATATATATCATATACTGATGGGGTATATAATATCGAGAACCCTGTTAGAAAATTAAAAAATGACCCATTAAACATTATACAACATATTGTAATAGTATACTGTTGTAATAAATTATATACAATTGAATTAAATATTATATACCAAAATGGTATATAGTATATTATTTTGGTATATAGTACAAATTGGTATTGGTATATAGGATATTATTTTGGTATATAGTACAAATTGGTCTTCTTCGCTAATTCAACTCAATTTCAACCTAAATTTCAAAAAATATACTCTAGAATTTTTACCAAATTGATTCAACTTTAGCCACAACCTCCAATCAAATATTTTAAACTAAACATTTTGGTTTAAGAGAAAAGTAGAAAAACATGAGAACTCCATTGAAAAGTTAAAAAAGAACTCAATAGAAATTTTTAAAAAATTCTAAATGGACCAAATCTTAATAGTTGTTACATTATATATTATACTGTAAAAGATTATCATTGGATCAATTAATTGTATACCAAAATGGTATATAGTATATCATATTGGTATACACTACAAATTCTTCTTTGCCAATTCAACGCAATAAATTATACACTATTGAATTAAATGTTATATACCAAATGATATATAGTATGCTAATTTGGTATATAGTTCAAATCGGATATTTTCGCTAGTTCAACTCAATTTTAACCTAAATTTTAAAAATCTACTCTAGAATTTTCATTGAATTGACTTAAACGTTAGCTATAACCTCCAATCAAATATTTCAAACTAAATATTTTGGTTTAAGAAAAATATTTTTAGAAAATATGAGAACTCAGTTGAGAAGTTGTTAAAGAACTCAATAAAAATGTCAAAAAATTCTAAAAGGACTATATTATAATAGTATATTGTTACATTATACTTATAGTATATTGTAATTGTATACAGTTGGAATAAACTGTATACCAAAATAAGATATAGTATATCATTTTAGTATACAGTACAAATTCTTCTTCGCCGGTTCGAATGGTATATAGTATGTTATTTTGGTATATAAGACAAATTAGTCTTCTTTGGTAGTTCAACTCAATTTCAACCTAAATTTTAAAAATCTACTCCGTAATTTTTACCAAATTGACTTAAACTTTAGCCAGAACCACCAATCAATATAAAAACTAAATAGTTTGGCTTAAGAAAAATATTTAAAAACTATGTTGAAAATATGAAAAAGGACCCAATGAAATTTTTTAATTTTTTTAAAAAGGACCAAATTAAAACAGTATGCTATTACATTATACTGTTGAATTGTATACCAAAATAGTATACTTTTATACCATTTTGGAATACATTACAAATTCGTCTTTTTCATTAGCTCAACACAAATTTGACTTAAATTTCAAAAATCTACTAAATATTTTTATCAAACTGACTCAAACTTCAGCCACAACCCCCAATTAATATTCAAACTAAATATTTTGGTTTAAGAAATTTTTTGAAAACCATGAGAAATCAGTTGAAAAACAAAAAAGGGACCCAATGGGAAAGTTTAAAAAGGGCCAAATTCTAACAATATACTATTATATTATATTGTATACTGTAGCAATATACTATTGGAATGAATTATATACCAAAATAGTATTTTGTATACCATGTGAATATACTATACAAATTCGTCTTCTTTGCTGGTTCAACTAATTTCTAAAATCTACTGCAAAATCTCCACCTGATTGACTTAAACTTTAGCTACAATCTCCGATCAACATTTCAAACAAACCCCGTGCAGAATCAGATAAAAACAATTAAAAACTCAAGCTAGCCAAGTTTATGAGTTTCAAGCTTCAAGGTCCTTCAATGGTGGATTTAAATTTTTTTACAATAAATCTCCAAAAATCAGCATCAGAGGTACAATCTGCACATCAAAGAACAATAACTAACGAATTTCAATAGTAAAACAGTATGAAAAATCAAATATGGCATTTTGAACTCATTCATATGGAGTTTCAATTATTTTTTAAAGTTGAAATTATGTGTATTATTTTTATGTGATAATGACTAATAATCAGTTGAAAAGAAGATTATCACGATGCAGTACTCTTGGCAACCACGATGGAGGTTATGATGCTATTTACATGATTGTAGATCTTTAAAATGAGAAGGAAAGATTATCAGGTGGGCAAACAAAGTTGGGATGGTAGGCTTGTAACTAGTTTTAGTTAGAAAGGCATATATTATAATAAGTTTGACATTGGGTAAAGATGGATAAATACTTTGATTTTAATAGGTAGCTTGTGCAGTCTCCTAATAGTAAAGAGTACTATGGATCCCAAATATTTGGGTCATGGACAATATTGGATCATGTTCAAATTCACAAGCCCAAATACCATCTGGGCTTTTGTTCGGTTTGATTGGTCTTGTCCCTTTAGATTTCAAATTCAGTAGTCCAAACTCTGGATGTCTCGTAAAAATTTCATGGGGTCATTTAACCTGCACTCACTTTTTCTAAATTAACGTTAATGGAGGTCTAAGAACTGCTACCGTGGTGGTTGTTTTGGGGTGGGTTTTGTGGAGTTTTATGGCTGGTTTAAAGTGCAAACCACAAGAGTAGGAAGAAGAGCTTCAAATCTCGATTATGATGTTGCACTTTGAAGTAATACGAATTTTAGATCCTTGATTCTGAAGTTGTACTTTGAAGTAATAAAAACTTCTAATCCGACTCTGAAGTTGTACTTTGAAAAGATTAACGCTTCAGATCTTATTATGAACCCTAAATTTGTAACTCCATATGTGAATTCTAAAGTGCTCGCATGCAAATTCTGAAGTGTGTTCTCTCAAACAATAGCCCGAAAATCAAGTATTTGTGCACTTCACCCGGAACATGTCTAAAAGCTCAAATTTTCTTCGATTTTCTTCAAATGTCTTTTCAAATTGTAATTTTGAGTTACCGTTGCTATTAACGTTTTTTAAATAACGTCCAATCTTCACTAATTTGAACACGGAACCACCCTCCAAAGCTTCATTACACTCATAATTTCTTTTCTAAAGATGCGATGTTCGAATGAACTTGCATGCACCTGGACTATTTTGTTAGGTACATGTTAACGTCCATCATTACAGGCACCAGATAATATTTTTCACCAAAACTTAGGTAGATAGAAAAAAAAAAGCACCTAATATTTTTTTTTTCTTTTTTTTTTATGCTATGGTTCAAATTTTGATTCTCATGTTTTTCACCCACTTAGCTTCATTGACTGCTAGATACGTATGCCGTTGGTGCGACTATGTTCGTAATATTTGTCCCACATTAGCTAGGATCCTTCGAAAAAACTTCAAAATTTAAGCTTTGTCTTAATGAACAGCTAACAATTGTTTGTAACAAAGTATCATTTTTCAAAAGCATTGACTAGCTAGCATTAAAAAGATCAAGAATTATGGTGGAGTCACGTATGTAAATACAGAGAAAAATCCATACTAATAAATCCATACTATAGTAGTATTTCCATTAATGGCACAAGGCCATTTAATTCCTTTCTTAGCATTATCACCACTTCTCAAACTAGAGCAAGAAAAAAGCTACTCCATAACTTTTATCACCACTTCTCACAACGTTAAGAAACTGCGTCTATCTATTTCATCATATTCCTTTGTTCATTTCCTCGAAATCCCTTACGATAGCCCGCCCCATGGCCGCCCTCCCAACATTGAATCCACCGAGAACCTGCCACCTCCACTCCTTGCGGAGGCGGACCTATATGTTATGGTGAGGGATCACCGGACCCCCTGAGCTTAAGCAAAAATCTTGTATATGTATATGTATATAACTTGAAAGCACTTGACACCTTTAACACTAAAAACCTTCAGGGGACACTGGTTGAGAAGAATAATGTGCCCCCATCGCGTAAAAATTTCTAGTCCGCCTCTGGCTCCTCGTCCAATTCATTGGATTCACTACCTTTCTCAAATCGGCCTTCACTAAGCTCATGTCCGGCCTTGTTCTTGAAAATAATTGCCCGATTTGTGCCATTTCGGACTTGTTCTTTCCACGGACAGCTAAAATTGCTCATAGGTTTGGAGCTTTTAATGTTATATTCAATGCTGGTGGATGTTTTTATTCAACTTGGATAAATCATCCTCATGTTGAAAAATATTCAGATGATGAGATCTTTCTTCCTGGTTTCAAAAACTATACACTACTTGTTAAGGACTTGATCGAAGATTTTAGAGCCATTACATTACTTTCCTCTTTCAAAATATTTTTTCCTTTTATTAGCCTGACACGCTTTCCAATAATTGGTATCAGAGCATAGACGGTGTAATTCTGATAGATAAGTACGGTAGTTGTGCAGTCACTATTCACAAGAATAGTGCAACACTATTGATCATCGTTACTATTCACATAAAAAAAAATTGTGAAAAAGGGCATAGGAAGAAGGGAAGGTTAAGATTGACAAGTTCAATGGCAAAGATTCTGGATTCTGAAAAATACAAATAGAGGATTATTTGTACCAGAAAAAATTGCACTTACCTCTGACCGAGGTAAAATCAAAAGATATGGCAAAAGCAGATTGGGATCTATTAGATCGCCAAGCTATTGGTGTGATTCGTTTGACGCTAGCACGAAATGTGGCGTTTAACATCATTAACGAGAAGACCACTGCAGGCCTGATGAAGGCGTTATCGAATATGAACGAGAAGCCATCTGCTTCAAATAAAGTTTATTTGATGTGTCGATTGTTCAACTTAAAGATGACAGAAGGTAGATCTGTTATGGAACATATCAATGAGTTTAATGTAATATTAACTTAGTTGATTTCTGTCAATATAACATTCGATGACGAAGTAAGAACATTGATTCTACAATCATCTCTACCGAAGAGTTGGTCTGCAACAGTAACTGCAGTTAGCTGTTCATCGGAAAGTATCAAACTCAAATTGGATGATATTAGAGACTTGGTTCTAAGCGAAGATATTCGCTAGAGAGAATCAAGTGATTCCCCAGGATCTGCTTTGAATACCGAAAGCAAGGAGAAGCAACCAAAGAGGACAAATTCATGGTCGTGGCAGATCAAAGTCAAGGAAAATATGGCAATCCAAAAATCACAAAGACATTACTTGTTGGAATTTCGATAAAAGGGTCACTACAGTAGTCAGTGTAGAGAGTCAAAGAAGAAGAAGAACGATCAATACAAGGAAGATAATTCAGCAAATGTAATTGCTAAACAAGTCGGTGATGCATTAATTTGTTGTGCAGATAGTCCAGTCGAATCATGGATTCTGGACTCAGGTGCATCCTTTCACTCTACATCATGTAAAGAATTATTGCATAATTATATTGCTGGAAAATTTGAAAAAGTTTATCTAGCAGACAGCGAACCTCTGGACATTATCGAAAAGATGAAGTTCATGTAAAGACTTCACAAGTCACAAAAATTATAAAATATCCTACAAAAGATGATTATATCGTTTCGTTGGTGGGAGCTTATCACCACAATAGGCTTATCGGAGGCCAAAAAGACTAATCTGAATTAAAATAAATTTCTCTTAACAAATTTTTAGTTAAAAGCCAAAATACTTAAAATTCAGCTCATTAAATGTAACAAAAAAGTAAAAGAAAAGTGAAAAAGTCAAACTACCAGACTTTCTTTTTTTAATTCTTAGGCCTACCTTTTTTTATTCTCTCTCTTTTGTCTTCTATCCAAAGCTTCTCTTCAAACTACCAACCAAGAAAGCTTTCTTCTCTTCTGAAGCAGGTTTCTTCTTCCTATTTCATTCTTTTTAGTTTAGTTTAAAACATTGTACTTAATATTATTTTTTAAAGTTTGCTTCGGTTTCTCTCTTTTAAAATATAATACTATGTGGTTAATCGGTATGTGTATATATGCTGGTTTGAGTTTTGCAAAGTGGGTGATCTATTTTTATTATTCTCTGACTTGAGTATTTATTTTCTTTCTGGGTTTGCATGGTGATCGAGGGAAAAGAGGATTTCTTTTTACTTTGTGTTTTTTTTCCTTTGGTATATATATTTTTTTGATTTCATGTTCAACGTTAAAACTGAAATTGATGGTACACTTAAGAACCCAATATTTACCAGCATTATTATTTCTCTTTTTTTGAGTTGATTTTGTTGATAGTTTCAACAAATTTTCACAAGATGGTATTTTCTTTTAGTCGATTCAGGTAGTTCTGAACATGGTATATTGCGTATATTGTGCAAAGAACATCAGTCGACCCGACTATGTGGATGGAAAAATGTGAGCTTCATCTCCCAATGTTGTTCTTTTTCTAAATTGTAATACTATTAAGCATATAAAAATGCTTCATTTGGTTACATTATAGATGTTGTCCCTCATGTGGAAGAGTTGTTGATGAAGATAATTTTTCAAGTGAGCCCACTTTTGTTAAGAATGCTGCTGGACAGGTTTGTTCTTTATTTCATATTCTTGTCATGGGGTTGATATATCTTATGCAGTTCTGTTTTTTTTTTTTTTTTAATAATTCAATTCTATGTAGTTTGAATGGGTTGATATCCTGTAGTTTGGACCGTGTGCTTAATCAGGATTAATGTCATATTTATTATTTGTTAAAAGGAGTTCTTAAGGTACAATGCTAGAAGTGGTTAGAAAGTTAATAAAATTTCATTAAAAGGTGTGGTGTAGCGGTCAATAAAGTGGGTAAAAACCGTGGTAGACCAGGGTTCATATCCTAGAGTAGATAAAAGCCGCTCGGTGATTCGTTCCCTAGTCCTAAGCCTTGGTAGGTGGAGTTTTCGGTATCTTTGGTGGAAGGTAATAGGTACACTGTAAATTAGACGAGATCGGACAAGCTTGCCGGACATTACTGTTATAAAAGGTTAAAAAACAAAATGTTATCATCAAATACCTAATCTTATGATCTGAAAATATATCTAGGATTCTAGAAACTAGACAATACAAGAAACTTTTTTTCCTCACGGTCTTTCTTATATGTTGGCCAATTTAAATTCTTACTCGGTAGGTTAAAAATGCTAACTTTAGTTGTTGAAAATTTGTGTCTCATCATGTGATTGGTGGAGCTCGAAGAAGATGCACGTGGTGGAAATAAGTTTTATACTTGATGTAGAATTCTTTATTAATATTACTGTGATGTGATAAGGGAGTGATAGCCTAGTAAAAGGCCAATCACCTCCAACCATGAGGTTGGGTTTGAGTTACTAAGAGAGCAAACTCGAAAAAAACCTCTATGTGGCTCCTGGGTAGGATGTTTTGTGGCATGGTTTAGCTTTTCATATTAATGTAGTTCCTTTTAATTTTAATATTAATATACCTTTATTAGTAATTTTATATTTTAAATATAAGCTCAAATGAGGAAATAAATGATACTAAAATGAAACTGAGGAACAGAACAAGCTTAGGTTTAAGGTGCAATTATGGAACAAGTTATATATGTGGTGTCTTGTAAAGTATGGTATTCAATTTGTATTCTATCGAGACTAACTTAAATCATCTGCAGAGTCAATTGGCAGGTAACTTCGTGAGGACTGTCCAAAGTGTCTATTCAGCTTCACGGGAAAGAACACTAAATGAAGGTATCTTTTGTACCTTTGATTGTTTTGTTCTCAGAATGTTTATGATCACTGGTGGAGGGTTCAAACTTCATCAGTAGCGCAACATTCCCTTCCCCTTTCACCCTTCCTTGGTGCAATATAAGACTTTATGCTCGTTGTTACCTATTTATATAATTTCTATCATTCTTTTTCCTTTATAGAGAAATGTTCTGTCATTCTATTTTCAGCCGAATGATTGATTAGATGTTTGTTTCTAATAGGGAAAAAAGAAAAAAAATATTGTCGACCTAGTTCTCAATTTTCAATAGAACTTGTTATGTCTTTCTAGAGTACAGTTAAATTTGAAGGTTCTTTCTCAATGGTCCTCATTTCATTTCATGTTTATTGTTCAAAGGAAAAGTTTATTTTAAGTTTTAGAATATGTGGCGTCGAACATGAAGGATTCACTGTTTTGGTTAAAAATTGGTGGGATTCTTATGTGGTGGAAGTGGAAGCTGGCATAATTCTAGCAAATAAGTTGAAGCTATTGAAAGAAGATCTGGAAACGTGGTTTAAGTAGACTTTTGGAAATTTAGAAGATAGAAAGAATAAAGCTTTGGCAAGATTGGAGGAGTTGAACATGGTGCTTCAGACATATGGTGCATGTTCTTTTTTGCCTTTTTGGTCTCAAATGGGTTACTCCTTACACAGTCAATGATGCTTATAAGAGCTGGAGTTTATGGAGAGTTGATAAAGCCATCAGGAAATTCTGGTTAATGGGCTTGTATTTTTCTGGTGCATTTAGACAGAGAGAAACAAGAAATGTTTTGATGGAAACTCAACTCTTATAGGTTCTTTAAAGGCTTTGTGTATTGCCAATTTGTTTTGCTGGTCATGTCTAGGCTGTACCCTATCAACAATATTGATCCACTTTTGCATTTTATTAGTTCTTTAGTCCTGGCTTAGTCAATTATGTGTAGGAGCTAGGAATATTTTTCGTAAGCTCAAATGCCAAATCATGTACTTCTTGCATCTTTTTAATGCATTCTATTGAGATCACTCACTTTATCAAAATGAAATAAAATTGGAGGAGCTGGATCATAATAGGATGAATATTACCACAGAGAAGCAAGCAGAATTTAAGGCAAAAAGAATTTCCATTAAGAAACAACTAGAAGAAGTGGCAAAGGCTGAAGAAATCTCTTGGAGACATAAGTCTAGATGCTTGTGGATTAAACATGGGGACAAAAATACAAAATTCTTTCATAAGCAGGCTAATGCTCGAAAAAGATTTAACAATATTAATAAACTGGTGATTGGGTATGATTTGGTGGAAGATGATCAAGTCATTGAAGCTCACTTTATGGATTTTTATAAGAATTTATTTCATGAACCTGAACAATGGAGGCCTAAATAGAAGGATGATGAAATTCAGAAGATGTCAGATGACGAAAAGGAGTGGGTGGAAAGGCCTTTCACAATGGAGGAATTGGAAGAGGTGATTAAATCTTTCAAAGCAGACAAGGCTCCTGGTCATGGTGGTTTCAATTTATATTTTTTTTAGATATGTTGGAGTATAGTAAAAATGGACATTTGGAATGTTATGGGTACATTTTACAACAAGGGCTCTCTTGGTAAAAGACTTAATGCCACTTCTATTGCTCTAATCCCTAAAAGGAAAGGAGCGATGGAGGTGAAAGATTTCAGACCCGAGAGTCTCTTAGGGAGTGTTTACAAAATTATTTCTAAATTATTGGCAGAAAGACTCAAGGCAGTAATGAACAAGTTGGTGTCCCCTAATCAGAATGCTTTTATCAAAGCAAGGCAAGTCACTGATGATGCTATGCTAGCTAATGAAAGCCTGGACAATTTGTCGAGGAGAAAGAAAAAAAAAGGGCGGCATGTAAACTTGATTTAGAGAAGGCATATGATCATGTTAATTGGCAATGTTTAATTGACATAATGAGGCTGATGAATTTCGGTGAGAAATGGACAGAATGGATAACATTCTGCATTTTCAACATTGAAATTCTATATTCTAATTTATAGTAGTCCTTATGGGTTTTTCAATTCTCACAAAGGTATCAGACAAGGAGATCCCTTGTCACCTTATTTGTTTGTCCTGGTAATGGAAATTCTGAGCATCATTTTGAGGAAAGCAGAAGTTATGGGTTGGATTAGGGGTCTCAAATAGGTAGGAATGACCAGGAAAGTATGATTCTTAATCATATCCTGTATGCTGATGACTCTTTGATTCTGGAGTTGAGTGAGGTACAAGGATTTTTCTAACATAAATAAAGTAACTGATTAAAAATAAAAGAAGATGCAAATGAAATAATATTTTTTGTTCTTGTTGATTTGTGCAACTATAGCCTGATATGTTTGTCAATGAAGAGGTTTTGTTGAAGGACCAAGTATAATACTGCAGTTAAAGTTGCGTAATTCATGGAGCTATTATAGCTTGTTGGATAGATTAATCTTGTTAAGATTTCATAGAGGTGCACAAGCTATGTAGCTATGTGCCTATGTAGCACCAATTTGGTTTGAGAATATGTTAGATCGTTCTTTGATATCAATATAATTTTTAAGTATGGAGTTCTTTCTGATACATTTTTTTACTCCCCCTTCCTGCAGCATATAATGGTATAGAGTCTATGATTTATGCATTAGGAATTGATGGTGGTGATTCAATAGCTCGTCCAGCTTTGAACCTCTATACAGTATGATTCTTTATGACTTATGCACATCTCTACTAGCATGATGTATCATTCTATGGCTGAATATGTTACTTCCAGATAGCAGTTGAGAGGAATTTCACAAGGGGGCGTAGGAAAGAGCAAGTTGAGGCTGCTTGTGTTTACATTATATGTAGGTGAGACATTGGGTTTTATGATATGTTCTTTTTCAACTTACTAAGGGAAAAGAAGTGGGATAATGATGATAATAATATTAGAAGTTCTGTAACAAGTCTAAAACCTACTCCCAACTAGTTGATATCACCTATATAGATCTTTTACTTCCATTCCATCCTATCTTTAGCTAAGCCTATATTAATTCCAGGGATTTGCAAGTCTCTCGAGACAACTTCCTTCCATGTGCTTTTAGGTCTACCCTATCCCATTTTAATACCTTTACTCACTATAGTTTCACATCCTTGACATACAAACCAAAATTCTACAGAAGCAGCCCAAGAAGTATAATTGCCACTGCGATCTAACTTTCTGTGGTAATCGTAGGTGATGGTGTAGAAGAAAAAATTTTAGTTTGCAACAATCTGATTTTCAGGTTTATTGTTATCACCCTTTTTAACTGACCTTTATAAAAGAAAGGATAGAGCAAAAAGCAAAGATGTGCAGAAACAGGGAAGAAACAGAGAAGAGGACACAACTTAAGAAACAAATTAAAGTTTAGAGAAAGAAGATATGGGACGAAAACCTTAGCTCTGACACCATGTGAAAAATAAGAAGAGAAGAAGAGAATTCACGAATAAATTGCTTGATTATTTCCTCAAGCTTTGGGGTTTAAATAACCTTTACAAGAAATACAAATAAGAATGAAAATAGAGACAATAATTACACTCCTACAAAATTTTCTAATATCCTAATTAAGGGGATTTGAGAATTCCATATTTACGTAGTATATGGTTTTGCCATATTTAATAGGGATAAACTAATACATTATAAATTTTGACCTGGTTAATTCTTGATGAAACTACCAACTATATTATGCAACACACAGGGATAACAAAGCCACAAAAGTTGTCATTAGGACATACGTTGAAAGATTAATTAGGACAGATATAGTTTCGATTCAAGCTTTTATTGTAATTTTTGTTAGTCCGAGCTACTTTACTAGTGACAAATTGGGGTATCTTTATGTTTATTTTTCTTGCAGGGAAAGCAACAAGCCGTTCCTACTCATTGACTTTTCTGAGTACTTGAGGATAAATGTGTGCGTGAGCTTACTTCTACAAAAGTCTTAGTAGTCTTTCTCTTTCATTCTTCTTTTGATAAACACTTTGGATCAATAATCTTGAGCAAGAACTTAATGATTGCCCTTTAGGTCAGGAGTTCTTATCATCCTATTCAGTATGATGATTTTCTTTTTGCCCCTTAGATCCTTACAACAACAATAACAAACCCAGTGTAATTCGTAAATGGGGTCTGGAAAGGCTAGTGTGTACGTAGACCTTACCCCTACCTTATAGAGGTAGAGAGGTTGTTTCTGACAGACACTCGGCTCAGGGAACAGTGGAGATAAGACAAAGCAATCAAGTAGTAAACAATGATAACAACAATGTAATATGTTAACGAGTGCGAATGACACAATATGTAATAATAAAGAACAATGATAAGATGATACAGAAATAATCCTAGTACTACTAGTAAGCTTAGGAGGAACACACTACTATCAGTCAACCTACAACCTAATCCTCGACCTCCACATCTTCCTATCGTGGGTCATATCCTCGGTAAGCTGAAGCGACTACATGTCCTGCCTAATTAACTCTCCCCAATGCTTCTTTGGCCTATCCCTTCCCTTCCTCAGACCCGCTATGGACAACCCCTCACACCTCGTGACCGGAGCATCTATGTCTCTCCTCTTCATATGCCCAAATCATCTCAACCTCGATTCCCGCAACTTGTCCTCCACAGATGTCACTCCTACCTTGTCCCTAATAACTTCATTCCTAATCCTGTCCTTCTTGGTATGCCCACACATCCATCTCAACATCCTCATTTCAACTGCTTTCATCTTCTAGACATGGGACTTCTTAATGGGCCAGTACTCAGCCTCATACAACATAGTTGGTCTAACCATAACTCTGTAGAACTTGCCCTTAAGTCCAAGTGGCACATTCTTATCACACAAAACCCCCGAGGCTAGCCTCCATATCATCCACCCCGCTCCAATACGATAACTAACATCCTCATCGATCTCCCCGTTACCTTGAATGATAGACCCAAGATACTTGAAATTATCTCTTTTGAGGATGACTTGAGTACCAATATTCACTTCCACTTCTTCTTCGTACATCCCATCGCTGAACTTGCACTCCAAGTACTCAGTTTTTGACCTACTCAACTTGAAACCTTTAGACTCCAATGTGTGTCTCTAAACTTCCAACCTAGCGTTAACTCCGCTCTGTGTCTCTTCAATCAAAATTATGTCATCAGCAAATAACATACACCATGGCACGTCCCCTTGTATGTGTCGCGTCAGCACATCTAATGCTAAGGCAAACAAAAACAGGCTAAGAGCCGATTCCTGATGCAACCCCATCTCCACCGGAAAATGATCCGAGTCTCCTTTCACAGTCCTCATCCGAGCCTTTACCCCCTCGTACATGTCCTTAATCACCCTAATATACGCCACCGAGACACCGCTAGCCTCCATACATCTCATAAAACTTCTCTCGGGACTTTATAATAGGCCTTATCTAGATCAATGAATACCTCTTAGATCCTTCTTGTAGTTATATTGTCAACCAGATCTTATGTGTGAAAATTGTGTGATTAGAGTAAATCAGACGAATCTTGCTTCTTGTTTAGCTAGAAATGAAAGCAACCTTATGTGACGTAGAATAAATGTTGGATCTGAGAAAGATAAAGGAGTTATAATATCTTCTTTTGTGTAGGAAGGAAGTTTAGGACAGAAGAAAAAAATGACTTTTGAGGAAGTTACCGGGTAATATGCTTATTTAGTACATTATGGCTTTTGTATTTGAGCACAGTTTTTTCTTTACTGCAGTACCTCTTCTCTCTAACCTCAACAAGTTCCTTTTTCCTATCAGAAAAATCTAGGTGACCCGTCGCACATTATTGACTTCACAAATTGTTAATCTTGATTTGCAGATTCTGGAGGTTTCTTAGTACATAGCCTCCTTACAACTCTAGAACAATATCCTAGTCTAGGCAGGTCTTATCGTATTTTTGTCATACATGAAGGGTTATACCTGAAGTTGGACAGTTTGGGAAAACATTTACCTAATCACTATCTTTATTATGGCAATTGAAGCCTGTTCAATATTTTTTCTCTTTTGAAATGCAGGTATATTTCTTTTTTTTTTTTGAAAAAGGTAACAATGAAATGCAGGTATATTTTAGGTGCTGTGTTCTTACAGCTTTGCAAATTTCTAAGCCTTGAAAATCGCCCGTTTGTTCAAAAACCTGTGGATCCTAGCCTTTTCATTCATCGATTCACTGATCGTAAGTATTTATCTAGATCTGATTTGTTGGTTAATTTTAATCTTAGCTTCTTTCTTGACCACCTTGCCCCAGGTACCAACGTCGTGGAGATAGTTTATATTTTTTTAAATTTCCACTTTGCATTCTTGATTACATTTTGGATTTTCGTTGTGAGAAGTTTAAAGATCTTGAACCATAAGGACTTTATTCTGCAAGCGTGATTTGTCTGCCTGTTGCTCTGGCAAGTTATTTTAATGTGGATGCTTATTAGTTGGAATCTGGTTGCATCTTTTTTTCCCCTTATTTTGAGCCAATGATATAGCATACAACTTGCATATATTGTACAACTTAATTTTATGTGCTTCCCCTATCCTATCAAGTAAAATAAATCATGAACCAACTCTTGGTATCAAGTAATCCCAAATTATCGGATGAAGGCAGTTATATGCAGGTCATTACTCGTTAACACTTAACATTTAACAATTAGGTTTTTGTACCAATATACACTAGAAGGACAAACATTATATCCAAATGGAAGAGAATAAAAACATAAAATTGTGAGAAATAGAGAACTAACTCATGAAAACATATAACAAGTGAAGACAGGAAATTTTACTATCTTTTTCAAGCAGGATATCAAAAATAAAGATGAGCCAAACCTCATTTCATCCCTCTCATGTTCTTCTGATCGGTATCTTATTTTCATATACAAAGTACATGTTACCTCAATTTTCCTGCACAGTAATGCACATTTCTTGATTGGTATGTGCAAAAGAATTCTCTTTTTTTGTCCTGTTCCATCCAGAAACTTGTTGTACCTGTGGGGTATCTTCGCGATTACACCTTACATA
The DNA here is from genome assembly GCA_002018475.1 of Nicotiana obtusifolia. Taxonomy (NCBI): domain Eukaryota; kingdom Viridiplantae; phylum Streptophyta; class Magnoliopsida; order Solanales; family Solanaceae; genus Nicotiana; species Nicotiana obtusifolia. The sequence goes on from MCJB01051848.1 coordinate 40,902, forward strand.
CTATGTTGCCTTTAGCTCTATTTTCCTTTCCTTTCTGTACTTCTTATTCTTTTTTCAGATACAAGATTGCTGTTAGCTTGTTGGAGTCCACTGGTGAAGACTATCAATTTGTAATGTAGGTTTATATGGGGGAAGGAAGCCAAATATTTCTAGAACTGCACTTCACGTTGTGGCCAGCATGAAGCGTGATTGGATGCAGGTTCTACATGATTTTTCTTTGCGTATAATTTAGGGGAAAATACATAAATTACCCCTTAAACTTGTCCCAAAAACTCGCTTGCTCACTTAAACTTTACGGGCGTTGTTTCACCCCCTTATTCTCGTTCAAAGTGAAACTAGTATCCCCCTAAGAGGTGACATGGCAGAGAAGGTGTCCTCACCTTCCTACTCACGCGTGAGAAGAAAAGGAACTTCGAAATTTACTAAGTCGTACAGGTGTCATTTTTTAATTGGTCATTGTTCAATTAATTACACTTAATTTTTTTTTCTTAATCTGTTATTTGGAAAAGAATTAAAAGCGATGCCTCCTTCTCCACAATAAACCACCATTAACGCCACACCATTAACCCTCCACCTAAAACTAAAAATCTGACTGATCTAAACAACCCATGTAGATCTATCTAGCTTTCAGCCCACCCACACCATCAGATCTCCATTTTTGATCCACAGAAATGATCTTACGACCCATAAAATAGCCATCAACCAACCTGAGAAGCCTGTTATTTGTCAGCACTGATTTATTCCTTGAGCTAAGTTTTAATAAAAAATGATGGGATAAATGTATAGGTCCTGAAAAGTAGGAAAGGATGAGAGTGAGGGGGATATGCTGCTTATTATTGGGGAGCCATTCAAAAATTGCATCGGTTAGATTGTGGCTGCCATGGCTTTGGTTGTGACTGAGAATTACAAGTTTTTGATTGGACTGTTCAAATTAGGCTTCACCTTTTTTGGTTGAAGACTTTAGACTGTTTGCCAAAATTTGGTCAAATTCTCTTCTTAAGAAATGACAATGAACTGGTAGTAGACTTGTAGCTTGGAAACAGTGATGGTGGTGTTAGTACTTGAGAGGGAAGAGGGGTGAGAGATGAAGTAAAGAAAGAGTGAAAAATGAAAACTAAGTGAAAAGAAAATAAAATTACATGGCATCTGACGGGGGGCACGTGTAAAACACAGCCTGTCACAAGATTGGTTATGTGTTTCCAAGGAGGTATTAGACTCACCTCAGACAAGAATAGGGGGTTAAAAAATTATCCGCAAAGTTTAATTGTGTAAGTGAGTTTTTGGGACAAGTTTAAGGGGTGGTAACTTATGTATTTTCCCTATAATTTAGTGTGTGAAAGTTACTGGATTAATTCTATGGAACTAGATAAAATCGCTTACATTTTGCACTAATCCATAAATTGTCTATAGACAGGGAGAAAGCCAAGTGGGGTATGTGGAGCTGCACTGTACATTGCTGCTCTTTCGCATGGACTGAGTTGTTCTAAATCAGAAATTGTAAGTGGTCTTTCCAGATTTCCTTTATATTGATGGTCAGAATAGAGATCTTTTTCTAGATATCCTTTATATTGATGGTCAGAATTCAGATTTCTGTATAGACAGGCTTCATGTTGTAAGCTTTATTCCGCTTTCAACTTAAGTATATCTGAAAAGTAATATAATGTGTGTAAAAGTAAGATTTCCTGGTCTTTTGTGCAATCTGAGCTGACCTAATCTCTCTTTTGTAAGCTTTACATCTGCTTGATGCCTTTTAATGAAAACATCTTATCTCATTAAAAAAAAGTTTTATTCTGCTCTGTGAAACTCTTATGTGTTTTAGCTAGTTTTCAAGGACTTGTTCTTGGACTTGACAACTGTTTTCATTTTACATTCTTGACTTATTTCATGCTCAAGCCTATGTAGCACAAACACTGGCGCCACTCCCACATTTATTGTTTATGGTGACATAGCACAAGAAACCTGATATTTCCTTTTCCCATTTTCTTTATTCATTTGGTGAACAGATCAAAGTCGTACACATTTGTGAAGCAACATTGACCAAGCGTTTGATTGAATTTGAAAACACAGAATCTGGGAGCTTAACGGTATGTACCATCAAAGCTGGTAGGATGAACACTGCTGATACTTTAATATTCTCTGTTTGAAAAGCTTAAGGTGCATGTATATAAGCATGTCTGCAGGTCCTTTTGTTTTTATTGGGAAGGGGCCCAGCTATTGAATTAGAGTCTTAAAAAGCAATGTAGTATAGTGAGGTGCTTCTGTCATGCTCAAATTTTGCGTTATCTTTGAGTTGGATATCTCGTGAACACTGAAAACAAAAGGAAGAAAGGCAGGCATCTCAAGGGTGAACAAGCATAATGGGGTTTGGGATTCTTATCTTAAAGTTGGCATGGACATCGTGTATAACTTAATTTGTTACCTATCCTGGAACCAATATCGTAAAAATTGTGTTTGCATACACATCAAGTACAGGGAGATGCGTGCTGATGTCATTGAGTGAGAGATTGACAACTTTGCCTCTACTAATGAGTATTTATGTTTCTTAATGCTCTTCTTGATGCTGTCACAGTGTCACCAGATTCTGGTATGTCGTGAAGCCACCCAATACCTGCACTTAGGAAAAGATTTTAATTTCACCTGCCTTTGACTTCTTCCTTCTTTTCCCCCCTCTTGTTTTACTAGCAGTGTCTAAAAAGAACTCGTCCATGGTCTAGGCGCCTCAGGCTTTAGGTCAATTTGATGCTCATGTCCAGGAGAACTGATCACCTAGTGATGTGCTATTTTTTATGAGCCTGATGTGCTTGATGACATATATATTATTGTTGACAGTCAAAACAAAATTTTGATTCCGTCTTTTTTTCTTGACACATTAATGTTGGAGTTCGATGCAAGTTGCATCTGTGGTAATGGCTTGTTATACAAAAATTTCTTTTCCTAGTTTCATACTATTACTTCTTACTTGCAACTAGATTGAAGAGTTCAATACAAGAGCTGAGGAGCTTGAGAAAGAAGAGAAGCTGGCCCCGCAACTTTCTTCAGGGTCAAAAGGATCTGGGATCATGGAAGTGCTATGCGAACACAAGGGAAGTGTGAAGCTGCCCTTTGCCCATGGTCTTTGTGAAAGCTGTTACAGTGATGTAATTACTTGGTACCCTTACCTTTTTAAGTTTTCAGTGGTATTGCTAAATCACATATAATGCTCATGAATGTGTTTGCAGTTTGTAAAACTTTCAGGTGGGCTTGATGGAGGATCTGAACCTCCAGCCTTTCAACGTGCTGAGAGGGAAAGATTAGTGGCAAAAGAAGCTCCTGAGGATCCAAATTTTTCCATGTCCAATCAGGTGGAGAACAATGGCGCTGAGTATTTGGAGGTACTCATTGAAGCTGCTACTTATCAAAAGCATTATTACCTTGTATTTGGGAAGTAGAATTTTATGCTTTCAAGAAAGCTTTTGACTGGTGGAAAAGACGCAAGTCGGTTTCTAAAAAATTTCAATTGACTGTTCTTGGATCTGCTGCATTCGCCCCCCTGATATCAAGCTCTTAATTTTAGATGGTATTTAAGGAAGTTTCCAGCCTTCCCTGTGATTTCTTTTTGAGAAGTCTTTCCGTAGGCAATGCCATACTGCCACTAGTACCAAATTCTTGAATCTAGTTGGTGGTTACTGGAAATATGCAGGCATTTTCTTGCTTTCTGTGTAGTGCCTTATGTATTCTCTTTGTGTGTTCTTTTGGTTGATCATCAGCCTGAAAAGGGAGGGAACACTCAGAGTGTGACCGGGAGTAAAAATGTGCAGATGTCAGGGTCTGATCAAATAGGTAAATGTTTATTTTCTTCTGGAGTTAGAATGTTGGGACAAAGTTCTGATCAGGACCGTAAAATGACTTACTTTTCTCTCAATTGCAGGGGGAATCTCAGGGGCTAAAACTGTGCATAATGCGACTCTTGATCCATTACATGGCACAGATTGTATGGGTCCTGATGATCATGATGAATCAGGGAACTTTTTAGATATTGATGATGTAGAGGTGTGCTGCTTCTTCTATGTTGGTTTTCATTTAGTAGGGGCAGTCACGATCCTTGTAAGTTGTATTTAAAGACCTATGGCAGCCTAGATGCAAAAGCTATGATTTTTGACGGATTTCATCCTGCCAGACCTCATCGCATGATACTTAGCAAATGATAGTATGATACTAACTGACCCTACTTTTCATCCTTTACTTAGAAAGCATCATTCCAAAATAAGTGAACTCTGTGTTAAAACAGTTTGTTGGCAAATATATGAAAATCTATGCTGCTTCAGCAGAATGTGCTGCAACTTGTTCTATGATTTGCAGTTTACCTGCGGCAACTGGATTTAGTTGCACATTTGTGGGCATGTATTTCCTGGTTCACTAATTTGTCGTGGCTGTTGCTCTATACCTGCATTGCTGTCAGGTTGACCATTATCTTTTCAATGAGGAGGAGAAGCGCTATGTGAAGATAATTTGGGAAAAACTGAACCCAGAATATGAGGTGATTCAGTTAATTCTGTGCAAATCACCATGTAAAGTTGCAATGTAGATCGCAAGGTCCTATAGTGGTCTTATGATTTATAAATACATTAAGAAGTACAATGAATATACTGTTGGCTCTTGATATTACTATTAGCGGTTATAATAGAACTCTTGTTATGCTAGATCAATTCGGTTTAGTTTTTCTTAGTTATGGATTTTTGGTGATTCTTTGGTCTCTTCTACTAAGTTGTCCGTGGTTAAGCAAAGAGTGTTGCTCCCTTTGGTCCATCTTCATTTTTCTTATCAAAAATCAGTAGTCCATACTCAATTCCTCACCTCCTTTCCCTTCCTTATTCTGAGTGAGCTTGCTGATCAATATTTATAGGAACAAGCAGCTAAGGAAGCAGCTGCATTAGCTGCAAAGAAGGCTGACAAGTCCATTTTAGAAAACTGTTCGGAGGATGTGCAAGCTGCACTGAAGCTTTCTGCTGCTGCTAATAATAATGTTGCAAAATCAAGAAAGGTTGTACTCTGAACTTATCTTGAGTTTGTTTCCTGGTGAAAATTGGTTCTCTAAAAGAAAGAAAATAAGGGCGAAAGAAAGATATGTGTCATGTTGAGGAACTAAGAAACTATAGAGAAAGGTAACTTTGTTGATGTCAATGGTTGGTAAGAAGTTGATATCTGTTCCTTATCAAAAAAGAAGTTGATGTTTGTTACTATATACAAACACAAAATATTTGAAAAATGACTTGCGGTTTTCTCTTATATTTCTAAGGACTCAAGGCTTGGGTACAATAATCTAAAGTTAGACAAAAACATTCAATTTCTTTTTAATGATCAAACTTTTGAGATTGTTTCCGTGTTTCTTTCACGAGGAAGAAGGGATATTTTTAGTTTCTTAGTGTTGTATAAGCTAGTCTCTTTGTAAAATATCATAATGCACAAAGGGGATGGAAGCTCTAGAGAATAGCACATGCATGTGAAATTTCTTATACACAATAGCTGCTCTAGAGATCTCCTGGAATTCGCTTATTCTTTGCTTTATGATATCATCTGCAGGAAAAACGACAGAAAAGGACTGCAGAACTGAAAAATTCTGGTCCTGCTCAAACCCCTGCAGAAGCAACGAAGCAAATGTTAACTAGGAAGGTATGTATGATAGAGGAAAAGGAACTTACAATCTTCAGAGATTTGTAGTAGTTGAGGAGACAGGCTTGAGTACTTTCTGGACGCTTGCAATTAATCTCTTAATGTTTCCTTGGATTGTAGTTGCTGTAATCACTCCATTTCCTATTACAAATTTAGTCATCTTGCCTATAGCTGTATATATTTTGACTTGCCACTCTTAGCATTAGTTTCCTGGACTTCAGCTTTGCCGATACTGCAGACTTGCATCATGTTCCAGTTTTTCTTGTTGAGTGTTGGTTTTGTTCAATTTCAACATATCTTAATCATTTCTTTTCCTCTTTGTCTTATGTTTACATTGCATGGTATATCTTCCTCTTTTGCATGAAACTGTATGTATCAGATTTATCGCTTGTGCTGTTTGTATCTTACCCTTGCTTTATATCATTTGATGCAGAGGCTGAGCGCTAAGATCAACTTTGATGTGCTAGAAAAGCTTTTTGACGAGTCTGTATGTACTTGTCCTACTCCAAAATTTCTACAGAATTTCATTATACCTGCTTTTCGTTTCAATTTTACTCAGATGTCAATGCCTCTAGCAAAGTATCGGTTTCTTTATTGAAAAAATTCTTCAGTTTTTGCCCTTACTGAAAAGAACATAAGCGGAATGCTCGGTATTGGTGGTGGATGGAGGTAGCTGGCGTTTGAGATGCTATTATGCATAATATTTGGATATTCAAGAAATGGTAGGAAATTAAATAATGAAAACTACATAATGTGGCATCAAAATATTGTAGATTTATTAGATTTTTCCTTTGCCGCTGCTGCTCATCTTTCGATATCTGCTATTAAAGTTCTTGGAGATGCATGTGACAACTCTCTAATACACGCTCACAATATTTTTACTTCAGCTTGAGATAAATAATGTGGCATCACATTTTTTTTTTAACTTCAGCTTGAGATATGAGGAACCCCTAGACCCCACTTGTGGAATCACACTAGGTATGTTGTTGTTGCTGTAGCTTGAGATACGAGAACAGTGAGCTCAAAGGAAGAAGTGAGGTCATATCACTGGCCCCAACTTGTTTGGGACTGAGGCGTAGTAATAGTAGTAGTAGTAGTAATTGTTGTTGTTGTTGTAGTAATAGTTGGGACTGAGGCGTAGTAATAGTAGTAGTAGTAGTAATTGTTGTTGTTGTTGTAGTAATAGTAGAAGTGATANGAAGAAGTGAGGTCATATCACTTCTACTATTACTACAACAACAACAACAATTACTACTACTACTACTATTACTACGCCTCAGTCCCAACTATTACTACAACAACAACAACAATTACTACTACTACTACTATTACTACGCCTCAGTCCCAAACAAGTTGGGGCCAGTGATATGACCTCACTTCTTCCTTTGAGCTCACTGTTCTCGTATCTCAAGCTACAACAACAACAACATACCTAGTGTGATTCCACAAGTGGGGTCTAGGGGTTCCTCATATCTCAAGCTGAAGTTAAAAAAAAAATGTGATGCCACATTATTTATCTCAAGCTGAAGTAAAAATATTGTGAGCGTGTATTAGAGAGTTGTCACATGCATCTCCAAGAACTTTAATAGCAGATATCGAAAGATGAGCAGCAGCGGCAAAGGAAAAATCTAATAAATCTACAATATTTTGATGCCACATTATGTAGTTTTCAGTGGATACTGAATCAATGGTTTCTTGAAAAGGGAGTAAACTATGGCTAGTCTTTGGATTTGATCTTAGTTCAGCTCCTTGATTTCCCAATTATTAACATTGGAGGATTATATATAAAGGGGAGGGGAACGGGGAAAGGGATTACAAGATAGAAGATGAAGAATCGAACCCTCACCAACAAGGTGAAAATTCAAGTAGCCAACCAACTGAACTACTTAGATTCTCCGCACCCTGAAATTTTGAAGTTGCAGGATGTGCGTTTGTTCATCTACAAAACAAATTACACAAATCTAAAGCATTTGTTGCTCTCATCTGCATAAACATGTTTAACTTGATCATGTTATTTCTACAGGCAATTCAAAAGAGCAAAATTGACCCCGAAGTAGACGAGACTTATGAAGAACCATATGCGTAACGATGAGGATGTTGGAGGATATGACTATGATCAACACTATGATTATGATGAATATTGAATTAATCTGCATTCCTTATTATAAACTTAATGATTTCCCCTTACAAAAAGAGTATATGAGAAGTCAGGTAACACATTTTCCTTCACTTGTATATTAGGAATTGTTGGTCCTGGTAGCCTATTGAATGTCAAAGTTATTAGTATGTTTTAATTATCACAATGATTAATTTATTTCCTGGGAATACCTCCCTGTTCTGGAATATAAAATCTTATTTCATTCTTTCCTACTTATAACTGAAGTTTGCATAATTGAAATTGAAAGACTTCCCTTTCCATGAATGATAGATGTAAAGAAACTGTGTACCAATATCTTCCGCAATCAAACAAATTATAGTTTTCCACCCAACAACAACAAACGCAGTGTGGTAGCGGACGAGGTCGGCTCGGTGACCGAGGGCTTGCGTGGAGGCGGCATTGCGACCACGGGCTTGGACGTCACTTCAACATTTCTCTGCTTTTTTGAGGCCCGAGTGAAGGTTGGCAGGTCGGCTTCCGGAGTTTTGAGTCTCAAGAATTCGGGCTTGCTTTTTCAATTCATATCTATGAGCGAGGATTCCTCTATCTCTTGCTCGCACCTTTGGGCAGCAGCAACTATTGGGATACAATTTCGAGATCAATTTGACAATGAAACTCTTTAACTAGGGAGCTTAATGTGTATGTAGACCTCACATCTACGTTGTGAAGGTAGAGAAGCTGTTTTTTATAGACCATCGGCTCAAGAAAAGCATGTAAAGAAAAGAAATTGGTGAGATCCTTATTTTTTCCGTAATAGATTGGTGAGATCAGTATACATGTAGTCATTACGTCTTTTTTTTTTTTCCTTCTAATTCTAGGAAAATTACCACCATCTAGAATTTGCTAATTTTACATTTATTGTTGGTCTATCGTAAACCTCCTGTATTTGAGCTTGAAATCGACAATATAAGTAAGGACACACATGCGTAGTCAACTAAAATTGAGGCGTAGTAATTATTGTTGTACTATCATCTCGATATCACAAAACATTGATTCAAAAATGCGTTGACATAGTGTTATATATTATCTCGAACAAATTTTTTAAAAGTTTTAAGAAATCCAAGGAAACATTCTCAATAATTGTAGACAAAAGTTTCCCCAAAATAGGAGTACAAGTCCACCTATAGACAACAAAAATGAGGAAAGTTTTTAAAAAGTGCAAGAATTGTTCAAAACAGTGAACCTAAATATAAACTCAATATTTTGTTACAAGCTCAATTCCAACTCAATCTTAAAACCAATTAGAAATCATCTCCTTATCCACAATCTTACTTTTTGTACAGATTCTCTTTTTCATCCTATACAATAATGGACATTTCTTTTTCAAAAGTAAACAGAATCTTGAAACATCCCAAAAAAATAATTTATAAAAAGTAAATAAAGAGGTTGAACTTTTCTTCTAGATTTCTCTTTTTTTAACCAAAAAAAAAAAAGCAATGAATTATTCGCGAGGCTTGCAATGGAGCCCGGAACTAGCTGCTGCTTGTGAAGTATGGAAAGAGATCGTATTTAATTTTGCAGCAGTGGACGTTTTGCATAAGTAAAAACAGTAGACATTAGCAGATAAATTAGCAGGAAATAAAGAAGGATAAGGAGAAAGAAACAAGTAATTATCCTTCGTTCTCTTAATTGAATTGCAATTAAACTCGGACCAATTATTGTGAGCCAATCTCTATCCTTTCTTTCCTTAGCAAACCAACATTTAAAAATTCATCCATAGCTCTAAGAGAAGATCCTTTGTAACCATCCTCATCTCTACCAGCATCTTTAATCATTTCTTTAATTTCACAAGCTTTACCTCTTAATGTTTTCCCCTTTTCACTTTCACCCATAACTAACTCAATCTTTTCAATTATGTCCCCATATCTTACATCAAAAGTTGTCCCTCTAGCCATTTCCACACAAACACCAATTTCTTCTTCCAATAACTTAGCATTAAAAAATTGATCAGCTGCCATTGGCCATCCAATTAATGGAACCCCATTAATAAGTGATTCAAGAACTGAATTCCAACCACAATTACTTAAAAATCCACCTATTGATTCATGTGCCAAGATTTCAACTTGAGGTGCCCAATTTAACACTATTAGTCCTCTTTCTTCATTTTCTTGAACTGTTTGAATAAACCCTTCTGGTAACCATTCTTCTGGTTTAAAATCAGCATTTATATCAAATCCTAAAGGTGGTCTAATTACCCAAATGAAATTTATTTCAAGACCATCTAATGCTTTTGCTAATTGCATCATTTGAGATGCTGAGATTGTATTTTGTGAACCAAAACATATGTAAAGAACTGATTTTTTCTCCTTTCTATTTAACCATTCTTTGCATATATCTAAGGAAATTCCTAGTTCTTTCCTAGGACTTAGTCTATCATTTTCTTGCAAAAGTATTGGTCCTATTGCCCAAACTGGTAAACATAATTTCCTTCTAAAATACATCAATCCATTCTTGTCAAACTCTTCAACTGTATTGAAAAGAACTCCATCTGAATTTCTCCAAGTTGGAAGATTTTTCAACTGGAAAATTGAATAAGGATCATTACCATCTGCTATTGCTAGACTAGGTGACAATTGTGTCACATGAAATTTTCCAGCTTCTTGAAAATCAGGTAGTATAAACTCAAGTTTATCAGTATGTCTATGAGGTAAATTTAACCACATAGAGTAATAACAAGCTAATCCAAATCCACTAGCTCCACAAAAAATAGCATGGAAAATACCAAAATCATGAGTTACCTTAGCTGACCACCCAAAAAAGAAATCTGCTATAACACAAATTGGTTTCTTGAAAAATCCAATCTTTTCCTCAACAAGATCACTTAGAATTTTCTTGAAATTAGGCTCAAGTGTAGGGGATACTTCAAGAAGCTTGAAAACAAGATTATAAGGGAGAGAATCAATGATTTCAGCATCTAGTGGAAGTCCATGTTTAGTACTGTCAAAAGGTATTTCAAGAAAGTGAATTGAAGAGTTTGTAGAGAGTGATGATTTGAGTTTCTTGATGTTTAGTGGTGTATTTATGAAGATGATTTGATATCCCTTTTGTTCAAGTTTGAAAGCCAAGGCTAAGAAAGGGATTATGTGGCCTTGTGCCATGAAAGGGAAGAGGACTATGTTACCTTTTTCCCCTTCCATAGTTTGTAGGATGGAAAGAAGAAGAAGAAGAAGAAGATGGAAAATAGAAGGAAAAAGAGAATGAATTTTCTAAATAGGAAATGAAAGTTGTCCTTTTATCCTTGTTGGATTATTAATTGAGTTCCTATTTTTGACTTTTCATGTATATCATCATTTGGACCATCAAATCTTACAATTTAGTGATGTAGATGAGAATTTTTTATACAATACAATGGGTGTAAAAGGCAGTCGGAAACACTAAAGTCGCTTGCTCTGGTAATTTTTAGTTCTTATTGTCCTTTTTCTCCTTTTCCTTCCCAATCCCTCTAAGCAATTAGATATTAAAAAAATAAAAAAGAAAAAAGAATGTGTTATTAGAGATAAAAGGAGAACCATAGAATTTAGAAACTTTTTTCCCCATTATTGTAAACTTGGTGATAGGAGTTTTCCCAATTCTGGACTTCTCCTAATAGATAAGGTTGTAAAAGATATCAACATCATTAATTTAAAAGAATAATATTAATCCAGATTATGAATATTCAAACCAGTAATTTTGGACCTTTTCTCATTTCATTTCTACCTTACAATAACTAAGCATGAATTTCACATTTACCTAATAGAATTTAAAAGGAGGTTCAGTTATTGTATTATCTAATTTTTGTTCTCATAAACATTTATAAAAAACATTTATTTCATTATTTATAACGTTTTTATATCTTCACATTTACACGTCATTACCAGACCCTGCATGTCATAAAACAAAAAACAAAGCGTAATTTTCTTTAATAACAGAACTCACATTTAGATCCACATCCATTTAAATACAATCAGACCTATATTCGTGCTTAATCAAATTCAATACTGATAACAACAAAACAGCAAGAAAAACATATCCAGTATAGTCTCACAACTGGGGTCAAAAAAGGGTAAAGTGTACGCAGACCTTACCCCTGCCTTTAGTAAGGCAGAGAGGCTATTTCCGATAGAGTGTACGCCGACCTTACCCCTACCTTTAGTAAGGCAGAGAGGCTGTTTCCGATAGACTCTCGGCTTAGGATGGGGAGAGGGGAAGGGCAATAGCAAGCAAACTGATCTAACAACCGAAGTAGAAATACAAAACTAACAGTAGGCAATGCAATCAAGAAACCGAGACACAGGACAACAACAAGTAGTAACAGAAGTCTACGGGTACGGAAAAAAAACACGAAAGACACCAAGTAGTGTATCAAAGCTACTGCTACAAACAAGGACAACACTCGGCCACCTAACCTTCTAACTTTATTCTCAACCTCCACACCTTCCTATCCATGATCATGTCCTCAGTGAACTGGAGCAACACCATATCTTGCCTAATCACCTCTCCCCGATACTTCTTCGGCCTGCCTCTACCTCTGTTGGCCCTCCATGCCAGCCGGTAACACCTCCTTACTGGAGCATCAGTACTCTCCTCTTCACATGTCCGAACCATCTAAGTCTCGTCTCCCGCATCTTGTCCTCCACCGAAAAATTTCACAAAAGACAATTACATGTAACTACTCATGATAAATGAACTTAGTAGCTTAAAAATAACACAATCTACTAGTACTAACATGTTAAATCATACAGGTTTTGAAAAACTTTTAGTACTATCAGTGTATATATATTAGATCCTTTTCCAAATTCCTGATAATGCTCAGTCAAACCTTCAAGTAATAAAGCAAGATTGCCACTTTTTGAAAATTTATCATCAAAGTCTCAACGACAAGAATCCTACTTCGAGCTCAAACAACCACACTGATTCTACCTTCCATGGGAATGGGGGGAAACTGGGGGACTCAAGAACATACAAATCATAAGCAAGAAGTTTTTCTTCTAATATAAGTTCCTGCAGATAATGCATTCGTAAGAGCACACGTCATACTCTCTGATATGGTGAAGTCGACATTACAATCTGCAGAAGAATGATGGTTGAATAGTTCAACACTTCAACTAGTTCTTTGTATACACGAGAAGAATAGGCCATAGGAACACCTCGATCAGCCATCTAATTTTCGGCACCACTCCACCAAAAGCTAACTGAAAAGCTTGTCGTGAGAGAGCGGACGTAGTGCCACCACTTAGGGGGGATGTAAAGCATCTCACCTTCCTCTAAAATGCAGTCCTGAAACTCCAGGTCTAATATCTTCGGGAACTCTTTCTCATCGATGTTGTCTAGATCAACCTTCAAACAAGATTTCAAATGTAAGACAGATAAGCTGGGCTACATCAACCATCTAAAGGAAGCAACAACCATAAAATTAAGGGTAAAACGATATCATAAGTTCATCAAAGAGAGGTATGATAATATAAGTCGAACCCTCAGATATCTAAGAGAAGCAGAACCTTGAGATGCAAATGTAGAGTTTCTGCATGACCAACCATATCTTATGCATATAATAGTTCTCTTCTTCCCTGACATGTGTCCTGTGCAGCTATGTACAGCAAAGTAAGCATGGAAGAGAAACCGGTAACTTTTTCCCTAGAAAATATAGTATCCACTCTGTCCTAAAAGTATAGTCCTACTTCCCTTTTCAGGCCATCCCAAAACATGACACAGGAGTAGTACTAAACAACTAACATTTTCAACCTTCTTTTAAATAGCATGCCGAGTAGCAAAAGACACTAATATGATTGTAGGTAGTAACATCTGCCAAAGGGTAAAAATAGTGAATATGCTAAAAGACCATGGAAATCACAATTCTAGTGAACTACCATTAAAAATAATGGAGAGGCATATACCTGGCTGGAATTGCTAAGCATGGTTTCACTATGTGGGAGAAGCTCATCCGAAAGTGATGCTGGGTAAAGCCGAACATACTTTTTGCCAACAACCTGTAAAGTGAAATGCAGAGGATCACAAGTAATAAAAAAAGAGACATATCAACATACACACAGTAATTGTAACTTTTCCCCTTAAAATAGAATCAACCAAAGCAATCACCTATGGCTCAACCTAATTATGAACTTTTTGTTAAGCTCAGGTCTAGCTCATTGTAAATGTGTCTGCTGTAATGGCTGTACCTGAGCAAGTATATTATGGTGAGGATCATGATGCAAAGGCGTCACAGTCCCGGCTGGACCAAACCAAGCATTAAGCGACCTGATCTCCCCACCTCCAGTAAAACAATAATCAGGAATAACAATATCTTGTCGTAGCTCTTGTATCTGTCATTTAGCTACACAGCTAAGCCACTAATTCCAAAACAATAAGTTCAAGGTAAAAAGTGTTAACCAAATAAATATAGAGGTAAAACAATACTTGATCAAATAATTGATGCTGAGCTAAGTACGTAGTTTCCACAGAGGTAGTATCATCGGACCGGATTCTATCAAGAAATTCAGAAAATGTGATCAGCTCTTGCTTCCATTCTGGGTACAAATAGTTCTTTCCGACCTGGAAGATGGTTTAAATCAATATCAAGTTTTGAGTGAAGACTAGAAGATGCAGGTCTCTCCCAATGCAATCAATACTATAAAAGTCTCTTGTGAGCGATGTCAACTCTAATGCAATCAATGTGTGAATTAATTTCATCTCCTATTTTCTTTCTATATTCTAACTTGGACAAAACATATTATATGGACTTATGTTCTTGTATCATTTGCTTTAGAGAAGGACTTATCTTCTTGATGTGGTTAGAAACTGCTGATCAATTTAATGTTGGAATATGCAGCAGATATAGAGTTCAATTGACTTGAAATGACAATACGAGTGAATGTAATCACCTCAACAGGGACTGTACGGAAGCCAGCAACCCTTCTAAGGTAATTCATGTCATTCCACTTACTCTTGGCGGGCCAGTGATCCATGGAATCTCTGATTACCACCGGGATTCCTGATAAATAATGGTCTCTCAGGAATGCCTCCAACGATAAGGCTGACCTTTTCCCTACTGTCTTACAGGACAGTGACTTAATAGGTAAAAACTGCTGCACCTACAAAGTCAAACAATAGATAAATAACCACACTTCTCATCTCAAATGCACCATCAACGCTCAAAGTAAATGCTAGAACAAATAGACTAGAAACATGTATCCATTAATATTACTCGTAAGATGCATTCAAATTGTTCAACAGTCAGCTGGAACAAATAGACTAAAATGCTATAACAGAAGATTTAAAGAGGTTTTACAACCGATTAGACAAAATTGGTATAACCAAGGATTTAAAGATGATCCTACTCCTTCATTGGGACATACCATGAATAACCTAAACCCATTAATTACAAAATGCAAACAGCATTCCAAAAATGGATGCTTTATGTTACAATTTGCTAAATGAGATTTAGAAAATCTCGCTAGTAAGATTCAGAAAGTAGATTCCTTGACCAAAGAAGACTCAGAAAATAGATTAACAAACCCAAAGTTCCTAATCACATTTTTCAAAAGCTTAAGCAAGCAAAGAATCTTATTACTTCCTACCTTGCTCCACAATTTACTTATTCATATTATGCCACATAACGCAAAACGCGAAGAGGGGGGATTAACAATGACTGAAGATTGAACACGGAGATCAATAAAAAAGAAAAGCAGAATCTTTATACTAGTTCATTGAAAGGGAATGAGAAATGCAACTATGAAGAGAACATATGAATCCTTGAGTACGAAGTTAAGAGAATTACAATAAAAACATTTCTTTTTCCTTTTATTTCTTCTTAACAACTGTAGAAACGAACTGCTCCTTCTTCTTTTATTTCAATTTAATCTTATTCCACATTTAAAAACCAGCGATAATCTGAGCTAACTTCCAATTCTAATCTATCAGTTCCTCCATTAGCATATTTCACAAAAGAAGAAAACACACACACAGAGCAAAGTCATACAAGAATTTCACCAAAAAATTTCAAGTGAAATGATCCTCCAATGCACTTCAGAAAAAGACTTGATTAAAACCATACATTTCTTAAAGTTCAGTAAATTCTAAAAAGACTTAAAATAGTCATAATTTCTCCATCCGTTCTACCTCAGGGTCTTTGGTCTAGTGGTAAGAGCTCAACTTGTGAAGTGTGACTTCGCGCACGTCACAAGTTTGAACCCCCACAGACAAAACCCTGGCGTTTAAGTGGATGAGAGTACAGCCGCAAGCCCATTAGCCACCGAGCTTGAACCATGGGCTACTGCCCCTCGGAGATTCCTTGATTATCAAAAGAAAAAAAGGTTCTCCCTTGGTTTCAATTGTTTTTGGCGGTTCCACAAAGAATGATCTTTTCTAATTTGAAAATAGTTCAACACTCTTACTTTTTTTTCTTAAAACTCTGTATTGAAACGGACGGGAGTAAAATTTGAGTATTGAAACCGACGGGAGTAGAAATGATTATCAAAATCACACTTTTCCCTTTAACTTAAATAAAGCTTAATACCTAGCTGAACAACAGAATAAAACGTAGATTGCGAGTGACGACCCTCACCTCCGCCACGTTAATTTCTTGAGAAACAAATTTAATCTCGGGTTCACCTTTTTCGCCTCCATTTTCCGAGGAAGCTAACAGCGTACTCCGCGCTTTCTTCGACGCCTTTTTGATTGCGAGGTTCAGCTCATCTCTAAGCATCATTCCTCCCATAATAATTCCCATATCAAGTGCTCTAATCGCCTGTGTAATCTCACCGGAAGCATAATGAAGCTTCGCCAAGTGTACACACGCCATGGAATACGCATCTCTCCATACAGGCACAACCGAATGCCATGGACCTGAGTGTAACTGTTCCCACGCCATCTCCTTCGCCGCCTCTGCCGCTCGAATATCTCCGGCGGCTGCGAGCGTAGCCATGCTAACGTACGCGTAGCCGCCTTCCTCCGCTATCCGCTGAAGGAGATTAAAGCGTTCCGCGTCGAGAAACGGAGTTTCTAGAACGCCGTCGTCGTAACCGGTGGTTTCTCCGGCGACGTCAGTGGCTGACGTGGACATAGTGGAATGCCTTGTGTCTAGAAGATTCGGTTAGTGAAGAAGGTGAGATATTTTTGTTGTTGCTTTTTGGGGCCCTTTTAATATGGAAAAAGTGCATGTGTTTGGTGGAAATATCTAAAGTGAAAATATCAAAGTATCTAAGATATTATTGAATATCTAGGAAAGAATGACTTTTGTAAATTTTCATAGCTAGCAAAAGTAGTGAATAAGAATATGCAAAACCTAATTTTGAGATATAAAATTAATCGTTGTTCATACATAGGCTTCTCTGGTACGAAATGAGTCACTTCAAATAAGTTTATTGTTCCGGCCCAGAATACGATTAATCCGGCATGGACTACATGAGCCCCTAGTAATTTACCGGATAAATTAATAAGTCGGGCATTCCCGGCCCACCAAGCGAAACCAGTAGTTTCTTGGTCACGACCAGCTAAGGCTAAAGTTCCATTAAAACTTGAAATATTGTGTTGATTAATAATTCACTATATTTTTCTAAAATTCAAAAATTTCAACAATAATTGATGCACAATTTAAAACTTCGTAGATAATGGGTTCTCAAGCTTCGGACCTGTGAGGTATGTCTAGCTCACACATCACACGTTATACTCTTTTTTTTAGATCGAGACAAAACTTATCACTGTCTTAACACATTGTAAGCAAAATTTATTTTAAATCGAATTATAGACATCCATTTAAAAAAATAATGTAATTAACCAAAGAAAATGATCCATGAAATTCGAAGTGTCTATTGTTTTTTATTTTTGAAAATTTTTCAAGAGAAATACTATTACTTTCTAAATAATGTGAAAAAATTGTCTTAGCACGTTAAACAATAGCTATTATTTTACCCTAGCTAAATTTTTTTGTAATGTTTGTCATATTCAAAGGTCAAAATGCAAGTTTATTTTGTTATTTCTTATCTAGTTTTCAAAGGCATCTTTCTTTCTTGTACAAATTGTTTAAAAAATTCAATCAAATTTATTCTAAAAAACAATATGATTTGTATAAATATTGACAGAGAAGCACTTTCTTCATTGAAATTTTTTCCTAATTTTTGCTTTTTGCCGAGGGTCTTTCGAAGATCGTCTCTTTACCTGCACAAGATAAATACTTTCTTCATCGAAATTTTTTCCTAATTTTTGCTTTTTGCCGAGGGTCTTTCGAAAACCGTCTCTTTACCTGCACAAGATAGAAGTAAAATATGCATATACCATCCTCTTCAAATTTATTTGTGGAATTATACCTGTTATGTTATTATTGTTGTTATTTTTATTTTTGTGCAAGTGGAGTAGTTTTCTATAATATACGTATAATATTCCAACATGGACTTACTTTAAATTATTATGGACTCATTATTCATGAACGTGGAAAAGTAAGGACCAATTGTTGTAGAAGTACTATCATACATCTTTGGCTAGATTTTTTGTCATTCGAATATAATACTACAACATCAATAATCATAAGGGTATCTATTGATTGATTCTTTGCTGCTTCACTTTTTGGTAGGGTGTACGTCTGTCGGATTGGTTCGGATTTTATAATTATTAAATCAAATCAATTATATCGTATTTTTAAATTTATAGACCAAACTAAACCAACAAAAATTGAATTTATCAATATCGGGTTTTCTTGAGTTTGTCGGGTTTCTTGGAGTTTTTTCCGATAAATTTGTGCTCTAAATATTTACACAATTTACACAACCATGTAACTAAAGTAATTGAGCTTTCCAAATGATATTTCTTTCAGCCAACGCAAAAATACCAAAAAGATAAACTGCATACAAATCTCACCGATGAGGGATAAGGACAACATAAATGGGGCCCAACATCAGTAATAATAATTAGGATGGGCCTGACTCTGATACCATAATAAATGGACCTTGGGCCTAACTCAACCCCAAAAACTAGCTTATGAGACGAGGATTGCCCAAGACCATATAAAAAGATCAAATAACTCAAATCCCACCAATATGGGACAAGTCAACATCATCAAAATTTTAAGAGTAGACATTACACCCAAGAGCAGGTTGAAGAACTTCTCTCATTTTTTTCCACTCAAAGAAAGGGAGAAAAGAGAGTACTTGAACACAATAAAGTAAAAGAATATTAAAAGCTTTTATTGAATGTGTATGTGAAGAACTGAAGATATATTAAGGCAGAGTATATATCAAGGAAACACTGAAAGGCCATACTTAAAGGTTTTCCAGAAAGAAAGGAAAGCCAATCTTTTGCTCACTATAAACAAGTTCTCAATGC
>MCJB01051849.1:0-26272 GCA_002018475.1 Nicotiana obtusifolia
ATCAAGGTACTATAAATAGACGTAAACAAATAATCAAACAAATATATATATATATATATATAATATATATATATATATATAATATATATATATATATATATATGTATATATATATGGTATAATACAGTATGTATATACTACTAAATATATTAATAAGAAAGCGACCAACTTTGGTCGAAAATTTCCCTATAAAAATTCCCTCCAGATAGCGACCAACTTTGGTCGCCAATTTCCCCATAAAATTTTCCTTCAATAAGCGACCAACTTTGGTCGCCAATTTTAAAATCTGATTTATTTAATATTCAACAGAAGCGACCACCTTTGGTCGCTTATTTCCCCATAAAATTCCCCTTCTATTGGCGACCAACTTTGGTCGCTAATTTTAAAATCTGATTTATTTAATGTTCAACATAAGCGACTAACTTTGGTCGCTTCTTTCCCCATAAAATTCCCCTTCAATTGGCGACCAACTTTGGTCGCAAATTTAAACGTGGGTCCAGCTGGGCGACCAAAGTTGGTCGCTAATTCTGAATTTTCTTTGACCAACTTGGTCTGACCAGTCCGGTCAAAAAGTTGACGAATATAGAGACCATTTGGCGACCGAAGTTGGTCGCTATGTGATTTAAGTTTTTTTTTCAATTTTTTCCTCTACTTTGGCAACCAATGTTGGTCGCTTTTTGTGGCAGACCAACTTTGGTCGCTAATTTTTGGTCGCTAAAACACTGATTTTTAGTAGTGAAATTGATGGTCGTGGGAGAATCGTGTCTGCAATAACTATTGCAGATCAACACAAGGATAGAGGTCTCATACTTGCGTTTAATTTGTTTAAAGAATACTCGGTAGTAGATAAGAGAAATTAAGTAGCTTGATGCAATACTCTATTATCAAGATGAAGGTTCTAGAGAAGGTTGGAAGGACCTTTAAATGTGGGGCATTTAAGTTTGCTAATTGAGTTCTCATTTAGGTATATATTTGCCTTACCTTCGGAAAAGAGTTACAACAAGCTTGATATTCAAAGAGATTGGAAAAGAGCTACAAAATTTGCTTCAGTTATCTGAGTACATATTGCATTTATTTCAAGTTGATGCATAAAACTGCATTTGATAGCAACACTATCATTTTTAGTACCTGAATCTTTAGCAAAATAGATGATGCATTAATTTTTTGCTTTGAGTATTCAGAGATTTGGACTGAAGATTTAAACAGTAAGCTCATAACTTTGGAGATTATGAAATTTCCTTCAATTATTTACGTTATTCAACCTCGAGTGGCACCTCAGAACTAGGGGAAACTCAAGGATGTATATCTTACTCCGAATAAATTCAAGGTTAGATAACAAAAAATGATTTACTTTTTAGTGTTGACAACATAACAAAGAGAGAGTCATCTCTTATTAGTTCTTCTAGTTTTAGCTGATACATATAAGTTGTTCAAATTTAAGCTTGATTGGATCTCTATCAATGCAAACTAAGACCAGAATCTATTGAAAGAACATGCATGCTCTTCTGGTTCTTTTTTGTCACTTAGAATTTTATAGCTCAACAATATTTACTTTACTTGGAGCTCCTTTTAGATTTAATTTTGTTGTGCGTAAGAGTGAGGGAAGATACATTACCAAGTAATCAATTCCCTATTATTTCTAGGTATATTTGACATTGACATCATGGTATGGGTTTGCTACTTAATGCTTTAGATAATTGTTTTATGGTTTTTAGATATTACTCTTCCAGGAATAAAAACCTATTCATGAAAGCAAAGTAAAGCATTCACCGGACCAAGAAACTAACAAGTACAGCTAATACAATTTGATTCAGCAACCCAAAAAATTTATGAGGGAGGAAAACTAAAATAATGTCAAAGGATAAAGATGAGCACTACCGTGAGGTGAAGTATCACCAACTGTCTAATCTTCTCTGATGCCAATGATTGATAATTAAGAAGACCTGTACATTTGCAATCCCTCATAGGTTCAGTCTACTTGATTAGGATTCAAAGTGCCCACGACTTTAAATAGTTGAAGTACGAGTCGAGAATCTTAGAAAAAGCAATGTAGTCGTGTTTTTAAATTTCATCCTAAAGGAAAGACAGTTCTTTCCATTAGCAAGTACGACCTACAATCCAATTACTGATATTTCAGTCTATATTGCTCGGATTCTTCAAAAATGTCAAGAGGTGTGTGTCCAATCATCTAAATGCAGTACATTTTCGGAGAATTAGTCATGGGTGCGGTAATATATTTAGAGAGTTCGAGAAACATAGATTTCAATAGATTGTTGTATCTATGTAAGACAATTTGAGCTTTTTCTCAGGTTCCATAAGCAAAGGATCTAGAACTTGCTGATTAATTGTGTACATCAAAGTTCATAGCTAAGGTTGAAATTATGCCCCTTTAATTGAGAGTCATAAGCCATATCAAAATGGAGAGTAGTATAAAGCATTCAACTCTATACTATCAAACTGTGGTTAATTAAGTATTCTCAGATTAAGTTCTCTTATTTTGCTAGACAAGATATCAAAGCGAGGCTCAGGTTTTACAGTAGTAAAATAATCCGGAACTCGACCCTTAATGAATTTAAACTTTACTCTCATTTTATATGAAAATAAAAATAGTATAAACTACTGTATACAAAATAATTCCCATTTAGGAAGTAGTTAGAATATTAGAACCTTCCAATAGAGAAAGCAGTAACTAGTTTTAGAAAAAGAGAGCAGCAAATAATTAACCTTAAAGCACTCTACAGAAAGAGAAGTTAATAGAAGTCCATTTTCGACTCAAAGAAAACACTAAAAAGCATATTTGCGAGAAATTAATTTACACTCCACCTGAAGGTGGATTTTGATTTGAAGTTCTTACACTTTATACAACATATAGATATGCAGCATATCAAATGCATTAATGTACGTCGTAATTTTCTTGTATACATTTAATTATAAAATCAACTCAGCTGCATGCCAGCACAACTTTAATTGTCAAACTGAATGAATGACACTTGACACTTCTTTTATGATCTAAACTACTGCACACAAAGACAAATACCTGATCTCTTTTATATTTTAATTGGAAAATATACATATATAATTCATTAAGTGCCAAGATTCAGCATTGTAGAGCACGAAAAATAATCAAATAAAAATAAAATCAAACTAGAAATTCATATCTTCACTATTTTAAACAGTAGTTAGAGCTATCTTATGAACTCTAGCCTAAAAAGTAATAAACAGATAAAAGGGCAGTTCGGTGCACTAAGTTCCCACGATGCGCAGGATTAGAAAAGGACCGAACCACAAAGGCATATTGTATGCAATCTTGTCTTGTATTTCTACACGAAGTTTTTTCCAGGAAACAAATTTACCTATTACTCTAAAGCTCCCTGTAAAGTAATAGGCATTGCAAGTGGAAAAAGAACTATCAGATGAAATGACACCTAGTTTAGTTCAATTTCATCTTCCTTTTTCACTATTTGAGATAGCACAATGATGAAACTGAAACACCAATCAAGTTGATGTGATACTACAAATTTTTAGCTCGAAAGTTTGAGACTCTCTGATGATTCATAACAGACTTAGACACAAATAACATCCAGTACCATAAAATCTCAAAGGTCAACTTCCTTTTCAAGGGTTATATAATTGAAAAAGAAACACAAATCATGAAGAAGCTAACCTTGGTAAAATTGACCATCTAAAGTCCAAATTTGACCACATAATCTAAGACACAACTAATAAATTCTAGAAGTATGCCGATAATAAAATAAATTACAGAAGTTAACTGCCTTTACAATTAGCTTTATATAATGAAAAGCACCAAGATCAATTATGCATAAAATACAAGTTGGGATAGGCCATATCATTTGATTATTTTAGCACACTTCCGTTTTTCATTTCATGACTAAAAGGGCCATCAATAGTTTAGACATTAAAATAATTCAATAATTAAAAGACTACAATTTAAATCATAACGATATATATGTGTTCAATTCGAAAATAATTATTGCTGCTCAGTTATGTTTTTCTTACTTCCTATTGATTATTTAAAAACTATCACTATGTAATGTTAGGCATAATAGTACAGAGTTTAATTTCTATAAACTGATATTTTAAACTTCCTTTTAACGTTATCAAATCACATAAAATGTAATTAAAATTAATTGTCTGTAATAAGTAAAATAAATAACTTAAATAAACTAAATAATGTCATGACCCAAAATTCAATCAGTCGTGATGGCACCTAACCCAACCCACTAGGTAAGCCAATTAGCAACAATCCAGTTCAAAAGAGATTTACTATGAGAAATAAAGATAATATACATGAACTTTTATACATTTTCCGAGAACTGGTAGTACAAATCATGAGTTTCTAAGATTTAGAATTTACAAAGCTGATATAAAATAAAGTACATCATATATTTGAAATGTAAATGAACAGACTAAAATTCTAAATCTACCAAGGTCAAGAGGCAACTATGACTGGAACGCAGGTACACCTTCAAATCAAGCTCCCACCATGCACAGCAACATCACCATCCAACATCTGTACGCAAGGTGCATAAGTGTAGTATGAGTACAACCGACCACATGTACTCAATAAGTGACAAACCTAACCTTAGGTTGAATGTAGTGACGAGCTTGGACAAGGGTAAGGGTCAAACTCCAATAACCAGCCACATCTCATAACAATAAAATAAAAGTGGTACAAGAAAATAACTCGGGATAAGATGCTCAACTCGTTCACAGTTACAAAAAATAGGCATGCTTTTCAAGTATAACAGTAAATCCCAAATCTTTCGCCAAAACACCAAAACATATGAGTAAGTTTGAAAATTGTGATTTTTGCAAAAACCTTTCAACAATAAATAAGATGTTTCATTTTCAGAAAGCATGAGAAAAATACATCTCTACGCCTACATGTCAATATACAGGAAATCATGAATGTCACCAAAATCCGGTAACAGAAGGAAATGCATCTCTATGCATGTATCTCAAGTACGCATATCAAATGCAATGCATCTCAGTGATGGCCTCATGTACTCACACTCTCAGAGTACTCAATCTCACTGTCTCACACTTTTCACTCATTACGCTCAATCACTCGACACACTCAGTCACTCAGTACTGTACAGGGCAGATCCAGTCAAGGATAGATCCAGCTCAAACATAATAACTGCTAGCAACTACGCCCACTGTGATGTGCAAACTCCGGAGGGGCTGGTCCAGCCCAAGCGCTATAATAAGCCAAATAATGGCATGAATTAATAAAGCCAGATCCGCACAGACAACTCACGTGCTGCACGCATAACTTACTTTCCATAGTATCAATATCTAGATTTGCACAGACACTCACGTGCTGCACGGACAATTCACGTGCTATAGTATCAATATCCAGATTCGCATGGATAACTCACGTGCTGCACGGACAACTCACGTGTTATTATATCAATATCTGGATCCGCACGGACAACTCATGTGCTGCACGGACAACTCACGTGCTGTAGTATCAATATCTAGATCCACACGGACAATTCATGTGCTGCACGGACTACTCACGTGCTATAGTATCAATATCCTCACAATTAGGCCCTTGGCCTCACTCAGTCATCATTCTCTCCAGTCTCTCAGGCTCACAATGTCATGAAAGATCAGCCCAAAATGATGATGTGATGTATCAATAAATGGTAACAGAGATAATATGCAAAGGAATGCGTATGATGGAGTGCATAATTACAATGTAAACAAATAACTCAACAACAACCTCATCATTTGGAATTATTTTCTTGGGCTTCATTTAATGCATTTGAGTTGCTTTTGGCTAGTTTCGAGTCGTCCGGAGGTCGGTACACGCGAGATGGCATCCTTAGAGCATCATTTGGCTTGATCGGTATTGGATTTGGCTTGTTCGAGGTAAGTAACACTTCTAAACTTGGTGCTGAGGGTATGAAACTCCGAATTACGTGTTATGTGATTGATGTCGAGGTGACGCGCATTCTAGGTGTCGGGCATGAGAGCATGCACCGTGTGAATTATGATTTAGTCGATTCCATGAAACCGTGTAGCTATCTTATCTGAACATTTTTACCGAACTCTATGTGTTAGAGCACCCGAACTGTAATTTATGCTAGAAACCATGTCTAGACGATATGCTTATCCTGTTGAGAATCTTTAATCAAAAGCCCAAAGTCAACCAAAAAGTCAAACTCGAGCTCGCACCTTGGAACCCGACAAAACTCACAAAATTTGACAATCCATTCAATTACGAGTCCAACCCTACTAGTTTCACTCAAATCTGACTCCAATCGATGTTCAAAACTCAAAAATTCACTCTATGAAACTTTAGACAAAAACTCCTAATTTTTCTCTTTAAAATTCACAAATCAATGAATTGCGATCGCGAAGAAGAAAAAGCACTTCCCATGAAAAATGCACTACGCGAACGCGGTACACAGAACTGACAGAGCTACACGTTCGCGAAAGCAACCTCGCGAACGTAAAAAGATAACCAACATTCTGCCCAGCTCAGCCCCAAATACTACGCGAACGCGTAGAAGCTAACGCGAACGCGATGAAGACCATCACAACTCTACCGAACACGGCTATCCAATCGCGACCTCGATGAAGTAATGCCCAGCTCCAAATTTCCTCTATGAGATTGCACACCAATCTTTGCGATTGCGAAGGACAGTTGAGGCACCAGAAACCAGCAGTAACCAGCAATCAAACATGAAGGAAAATGCTCTAATTCCACTCCGAAACTTACCCGAGCCCCTCGGGACCACGTTCGAATATTCTAACAAGTCTCGTAACATAACATTGAACCTACTTGAGGCCTCAAATCACGCATAACAACATCTAAATGACGAATCGCACCTCAAAACAAACTTAAATGAATTTAACTTTTAACTTCTAAAACTCGCGCCAAAACATATCAAATCAACCTAGAATGGACTCAAATTTTGCACACAGGTACCAAATGACATAACAAAACTATTCCAATTCCCAAAACCACAATCGGAATCTGAATTCATTAAAGTCAACTCCCGGTCAAACTTATGAACATACCAAACCATCAAATTTCTAACTTTCACCAATTAGAGTTGAAACCTTCTAGAAATATTCAAATGCAAATCCGGGCATATGTCCGAGTCCAAAATCACCATCCGAATCTAATGAAACCATCAAAACTCCAATCGGAGGTCAAATACTAAAAAGTCAAACGTAGTCAGCTCTTCCAACTTAAAATTTCAATCATGAAATTCATTCTTCCATATCGATTCTGAATAACCTAAAAATCAAAACCAACGATTCACACAAGTTATGATACATCATACGGGGTTACTCATACCTTCAAACTACCGAGCAAAGTGTAAATGTTCAAAACGACAGGTCGGGTCGTTATAAATAATTATTAAGAGACAAGAAAGAAACCTTATTTTAGTCCTTTCAGCAGAAGGAAAAATTGAAAGGATATAAAAGATAAGAAGAAGGTGAATTTGGCAGAAAAGATGAGAAAACTACCCCATCTCTGTAAGGTCACTTAACTTTGTGTAAACACTCTTATCAAAACTTCATTTTCTGTTCTATATCAAAGATTCCATTCTCCATATCTCCACCCCCGACCTCACCAACAAGTTCCATCTCCATCCTTCTAATTTCCACACTAAGAGTTGTAATTAAGCATTTATCAGTTAGGTCGTATATATTATGTTGTATGACAAAAATTGTTAATTTTTACAAACATTGATTCAGAAACGAATAGCCAACTTACATGTAAAATGGAACTAGTAATCTAATTACTTAGTCAGGGATAATTGGAGTCAAAGTAGACTAATTAACAATATGATGACCATCTAGTTAAGACAAAGAAAACGAATAATTTGTTCAATAAACAGTCTGTGAAACAAGAAACAAAATCGAAAATTTCTTCCACACAAGTTTAAATCACAACCAAAAGGAGAAGAGATAGATAGATAATAGATAGATAGGGAGAACAAAGAGATTACTTGGTAATTGTTTGAGAGATGACCTGGGGGCCGAGGACTATGAGAGAGATGAGTCAAGAAATCCTAGTGCTTCTGTGGCTTACTATGATAGAGAGGACCTTTTTGCAAACTGAGCGCAATTTTGTTTGCGTGGTAGAGGGAGGGAATATTTACGGGGTGAAAAATATTGGAGGGAGGATAAAATTTGTAAAAGTTTAGCATTCAAATTTTGATTACTAACTTTAATTGTCCACTACATTGCATTTAAATTTAAGTAGTAACTTTCACTGTCAATTACATTGAGTCGCCACTACAAGAACATCCTTTTTTGGCATGCCGGTAATATTGTGTGTAGAGGAGTAAATTAGCGGCAATTAGCTTATCGCCATTAAATAATTACCGTTAAAGCCCTTTTTTGTTATAGTATCAAGAAGTAGCATTCTCCTACTTCCAGTGGTTTGGCTTCAGAGGATGCGAATAGTTTTCTAGAGGAGTGCCACCATATTCTCCCTACCATGGGTATTGTGCAAACAAGTGGGGTTACTTTTACTATATTCTAGCTGTCAGGAGCAACGTATCAGTGGCGGCAGGTTTACGAGGAGGGTAGCCCAGACGATGCAGCTTCACTTTTATGGACTCGGCTTTCATAGATGTTCTTGAGAGAGTTTGTTTCCCAGACCCTTTCGGATGCATAGCGCGTGGAGTTTGAGCAGCTACGCCAGGATACTATGTAAGTGTTAAAGTATGATGTTGGATTCAGTGATTTGTCCAGACATACACCTGCTTTGGTTTTCACAGTTAGAGAGCGAGTCTGCAGGTTCATTGAGGGGCTCAGTTATGGTATTCGATTCAGCATGGCTCGAGAGTTAGAGATGGATGTTCCGTTTCAGTAAGTGATAGAGATCGCTCACATATTAGAGGGTATGCGGGCTCAGGAGAGAGAGGTTAGGGAGGCTAAAAGGCCTCGTGGACCGGGAGGATTTACTGATCCCTATTTTGGAGGCAGGATATGTCATGGTAGAGTTATGTCAGGGCATGAATCCAGATCATCTTCAGTATGCAAAGAAATAATGCGATTAACTCTTAGAATTTGATCTAATAGAGCCATCAGATTCACAATGGGCATGCGAAGCATTTTATGTCAACAAAAGGGCTGAGCAAATAAGAGTAAAACTCTGGTTAGTTATTAACTACCAGCCACTTAACCACTTCCTCCAAAATGATAAATTCCCTATCCCAAATAAACTCTCTCTTTTCTCCCACTTAGACAAGGCCAAATATTTTTTCAAGTTTGATCTTAAATCTAGATTTTGGCAATTAGGAATCCACCCCGAAGAAAGTGCCAAAATAGGATTTTGCATCCCCGATCATCACTTCAAATGAAAAGTCATGCCCTTCGGATTAAAAACTACACCCTCTTTATTCCAAAAAGCCATGATAAAAATATTTTAGCCCATCCTCCATACCTCTTTAGTTAACATTGATGATGTCCTGTTATTTAGTGATACATTAGAGGAACATGTTGACTTGCTTCATCAATTTAAGACATTGGTAACACAGTACGAGATCATCTTTTCAGCAAATAAGATAGTTCTTGCTAAAGAAGAGATTGATTTTCTTGAAATGTATTTTGTCCAAGGTGCAAACAGTCCAGGACTACATATATGTCAGGAACTACTCAAATTTCCTGATACCGTGACTCACAACAAATCAGATCAAGAAGTTCTTGGGTGTAGTAAATTATGTAAGAGATTTCATCCCAAATATCTCTACATCCAAATCAGAGCAAGAGATTAGTATCTTCTTACCGTCTGAAGGGATGTAGAGAGACTTGACATCTTTAGATATCTCCTTTATTTCCCTGACTGCTTCATCTTTGAACTTTCCGCTAGCATATCCGCATATCTTCCTCTGGCCATCTTTTTCTTCAAATAGAAGAGCACTCCAGTATTCATTGCTGGCGTCAGTTTGCAGTATCTTCTTACCGTCTGAAGGGATGTAGAGAGACTTGACATCTTTAAATATCTCCTTTATTTCCCTGACTGCTTCATCTTGTTCCTTTCCCCATGAAGGAGCCTTTTTTTGGAGCATCTTCGTGAGCGGAGAAATGAATATAGAGATATTTGGGATCAAATCTCTTACATAATTTACTACACCCAAGAACTGCTGGATCTGCTTTGTTGTGAGTCTGGTATCAGTAAATTTGAGTAGTTCCTGACATATATGTAGTCCTGGACTGTATGCACCTTGGACAAAATGCATTCCGAGAAAATCAATCTCTTTTTTAGCAAGAACCATCTTTTTTGCTAAAATCATGATCCCGTACTGTGTTACCAATGCCTTAAATTGATGAAGTAAGTCGACATGTTCCTCTAATGTATCACTAAATAACAGGATGTCATCAATGTAAACTAAAGAGGTATGGAGAATGGGCTGGAATAGTTTTATCATGGCTTTTTTGAATAAGGAGGGTGTAGTTTTTAATCTGAAGGGCATGACTTTCCATTGGAAGCAATGATCGGGGATGCAAAATCCTGTTTTGGCTCTTTCTTTGGGGTAGATTCCCAATTGCCAAAATTAAAATTTAAGATCAAACTTGAAAAAACATTTGGCTTTGGATAAGTGGGAGAAAAGAGAGTTTATTTGGGATAGGGAATTTGTCATCTTGGAGGAAGTGGTTAAGTGGCTGGTAGTTAATAATTAACCTGAGTTTTCCTCTTGTTTGCTCAGCCCTTTGGTTGATATAAAATGCTTCGCATGCCTATTGTGAATCTGATGGATCTATTAGATCAAATTTCAAGAGTTCTTCGCATTCTTTCTTTGCAAGCTGAAGATGATCTGGATTCATGCCTGAATGACTGGCTTTTGTTGGATTGATGTTTTTATTCTTCTTGAAAGGGAGCTTGATAAAAAAACTGTTCGTTCTTCTATAACGGGCTTTTCCCTTTCTTCATAAAATCCTTGTGAGATTCGGCACATGAATGCTCAATGAAATTTTGTTCAATCTCCTTGATTTGTTTGTTGCAGGTGATTTGGAATATCCTTGGAATTTTATAATAAGGTTTAAACTGCTTCTTAAAGGTTATCTCGTTAGCCCTGATCTGGAGTTGATATTTTAGTTGTCTAAAAATGCCGAATCCAACAATAAGATCTTTTCCTGGTACATCAAAGCTGATCAGCTTGATTCTGTACTTCAATCCTGGAAAGAACTCAATTGTGACCGGGTGTTTTGTGATAACGGTGGTAGTCAGGATTCCATTTGATGCAGTGTTGAAATCCTTAAAGTGAGGCACCCATTGATCTTTAGGGAGAACAACAGGGTTCTTGAGTGAACAAGTAGCTCCATTGCCATGAAACCGATGACTCGAGTTGGTTTATCCCATTTGGATGAATAAACCTTGAGTTCCACTTGAGGGATGACTACAAGAGCGTTGATCTCCTCTCGGGCTCTGGCCACCGGTTCTGAGATTTGGTAGTGGTCATCCCCATGATCTTCATATATATCAAGAGAGAAAAGGTTTGTTCAGTGGGTTCATCGTCCATAGAGAATATGGACTCGAGGTACTCTTCCTTTCCAAGATGTATGCCAGTGTAATCTTCAATCTCTTCGAGGAGTTTGATAGATTTCCTCGATTGTGGACAATTTTTTGCAAAATGTCCTATCTTGTGGCAAATAAAGCATCTGTTCTTTTTATGAAAATTCCCTTGCCTCCTTTGTCTGAAATATTTTGTGTGCCTCCTGGACCTTGATTTCCCATCTGGAATTCTTGGCCATCTGAACCTCCTGAATCCTCCCCGTCGCCTGGACGTGTGGCAGGAACATCCTAATCCGGTGATTAGATCAGATTTGCAGCATGCTTTGTCAAGCTCTAGATTGTGTTGGATAATTTGTTTTAGGGCTGAGCGCGACTTACAAATGTCATCCAATGCGACGAAAATAGCTTTCCTGATGTAACCAACTTGTGGGATTGTTATGGACTGAAACTTTTCTTCAATGATGGTCATGGTTCGGCTTGCTAACAACTTTGGAAGGGATGAGACAAAGGCTTGCTTCAGGTTGATGTCTCCACCGATCTCAAAATAAATCTTTGCCATTTTTTGAAAATGCTTGTCAATGTCATTTCTGTCGAGTGAAACGCACTTCATCTCGAAGATTTGTCTTCGCATCTTTTCTTGTCTTTGGCTAGCATCTCTACAAATATTTTCATATAGGATCCTGATGTTGAAGGCAAAGTCTTGGGAAGTAAGAAAAGTATTTTTGTCTTGAATCCCAAGTGAGTTCCACCAATCTCTGAGTATTCCTGAGAACCGTGAAGTGAGTTCTGACAGGATGATATACTTTTCTCGTTCCACTAAATTTTTGGTCACCATCCAAGTATAGAAGTCTTGGATCCGTTGAGGCCATTTTGAAACCTTGACGTCATCTAAGGTGAAAGTGTGGAAGCCAGTCCCAACTAATTTTGACGCCATGGGCTCATATCTTCTTTCTGGGATTTGTTCATCTGTCATGCCTTCTTGATCCTCATATATTTCAGATATTTCTGGGTCTCTCGGCTGGTTTACAAATATTGGGAGATCATCTTCTTCAAAAGAGGTTGTTGTGGATTCGTTGCTTGATTGAGAGCTATCTTCGATTGTATCATCGTCTGATGAATTAAGAGATTACGACCATGTGGTATCTTCTTACATGTTTCTTGGTTGGGAGACATATAGGTCTGGAGCCTTCTAATAATCATCAGATTTTCGGGGTTGGACCCTTTTGAACTTTCTCCCTGATCTCACCTTTTCTTGGTTTGTTTCTGGGCTGCAAGAGCATCTTTCCTTTCTCAAATCATTTTTGCAATATCAAAATTATGTTCTTCTTTTACGGGTTGGGTGAAAGAAATAGGATTTTGTAAGGTAGTAGGAAAAGTAGAAAAGGTGTACTCCAATTTAGGTGGGGAATATGCTTGTGGCGACATAGGGAAGAAGGTAGGTTTTGAAGGGAAAACTGAGGTCTTTTGTGACTCAAAGTGGTCATTTCTCAAAAGTTGAATTTGTTCCCTGATGGAAATTGTCTCCTTTTTTTGTTGTTGGATGAACTGGATAAGTGAAGTTTTAGGCGAACAAATCTCATATTGTAGATTTGTCAACCTTAGTTCCAGGACTTTGATTAGTCCTGCATGGTAAGACGATGTCAGCTCCACCTTTTTATCAATTGTTTCTACCTTAGTCATCATTTTGGTTTGTGTATGGGCCACGTTCCTTATGGTGTTGCCAATGTTATTTAGTACTTTGTTTTGGCAGATGGAATTTTCTAATTTCCAATTCATTGTTGCTTCAATATCACTCGTTGGGGGTTTTTCTCCAGTAGGTAGCACTATGTTTTTCTTGGGGATTTTTGGAGCATGGCTTATATCCTCCTTTTCAAAAGGTTGAAGTGAAGAAAAATCTTGGGTATGACTGGAGCTTGAAGGACTCAACATGAATATCTATAGTTGTGTGGTCTTTGGGGTTTTTTGAGTTGGTGAAGTCTTAAGTTTAGGTGGCTTTTTGGTTTCTGGGATATGAGCTGAGCGTGGTTTGCGTTTGGGTGTGGTTTCACCATCTTCCCAGCTTGGAGTGAATTTGAAGAAAAAGATGGCCAGAGGAAGATATGCGGATATGCTAGCGGAAAGTTCAAAGATGCCGAGCAACATTATTACTCCACCTTCAAGGAAATTCTTTTAGTAAAGAACGGAATCAAGAAGTTCAATTTTTTCCTGATTCATACAGAATTCTGATAGAAATGGATGTGAAGGCCTTCCCAAAGATGATCCAAATAAATGCAAAAATTATTCCCAATTCTCAGATTCTCAGATGGGCCCAATGGTTCTATCCATACAAGTTTCAAGTCAAGCACCTGAAAGGAAAGGATAATATTCTCGCAGATTTTCTGTCTCGACCGGAAGAATTCTCAAAGAGATTTTCCCCAACAAAGATAAAGAAAGCTCATCAGCCACATCTTCATGTTTTCAAATGTACCAGGAACGAGTTCATTAAAACAACGGATCATCCACCAAAGTGGTTCAATCTCTTGGATCCTTTTGATCCATCAATTGTAATGGAAAGAAGAACTTATTATGAGCTCCAAGTTTTCCGGCAACATGGAGGATCCATTCTCAAGCCTTATGGGGTCAATCCAGAATATCCATTCTGCCACATATTCATAGCACAAGCCAAGGATTTTCCACAAGAACTATTATGGTTTCTGGTACCTATGCCATCAGTATGATATTTTTATGAAATTCAAGTGCAACGTCTTCAAGGATTTTGACAACATTGAACATGCTCTTAAAATATTTCTATTATGGTTCAAGCCTCGAAGATATTGGATAAAATACTTCAAAGATTCCTACAAAGCAAAGCTATTCATGTTTCCATAGGCCAGTGAATATTATTAATGAAAAAGTCCAGGCAAAAGCAGAAGTATCATTCTGGTGGAAATTATTCGTGTCCATTTTATCCACGGACGATGAATATAGTGAAGCACAAAGAATTATCTTCTAGCAAAATAGGTGTATCCCGAGAGATATATGGCCAAAAGATTAGGCAAGCTGGAAATATACCAGCACTCGTCCTCACTGGGAGAGAGTCCGAGAAGCAGCAGAGGAATATCAAACCCCATACGAAGTTATTCGAGAAAAGAACACTCAAGACATCTCCAGATTAAGGTTACGAATTACATCTCTGGCTTGTGAGGGGAAGGAACACAGCGAAGAAAGACCATCAAGTTCCAGGCGTTACTACACAAGATCTTTAAAAAGATGTCTAGAAGATAAACCTAGAGAACCAATGGAAGATAATTATCTAAATCCCTGCTAATCCCACCATAATCCCACGTTACCTACCAAATAACCCTAAAAAATCATCTACCCATGCCAAGACACAGTTCCATATTTTTCCATATTATCCGGGCCCCACTTTCACATGTTTCCACATGCCTCCACATGTTTCGTCACATGCAGCACCATACTTTCACATGTTTCCACATGCTCCCACATACTTTCACATGCTATACCATGTATATTTTACCTCTTTCGCATGTTTTTAGTATCTTTTTTAGTTGCTTTGCATAAGGTCCTCCCCATGTAATAAGGGACCCACTTGTAGATAAGTTTGCATTGTAAGATAGGTTTATTTTGTAATATAAGTTTGTCTTGTAATAACCTCCTAACCCTATATAAAGGAGGCCATGTAGTAGCTGTAAGATCATCTTGTAACCTTTGTAAACCTTTGTGATATATTACATATGAGTTCTTTCTAAATTTTCACTTGTTCTTTCTTTCGAATGGATGGAAAGGTCGGTCCGTGTATGAAAGTAGAGTAAGAATACTCTAAGAAAGTTAGCTTGTTGTAGTACGAAAGTTTTTCGAGTTATAACAGCTAAAGTTGGTTATAGTACAAAAGTTTTCTGAGTTGTGTAGCTTGGCAAGCCGTCCCTTATGGGTTGTTGAAGCCAGCCCCTTTGTAAGAAAACTTTTGCGACTATAAGCAAATTAACTGTTAGTGTAGCTTGGCACGCCGTCCCTTATGGGTTCTTGAAGCCAGCCCTTTTGTAGAAAAACTTTTGCATCTATGATTTAGTTTTCCTTCTTGGAGTCTCTTGCTCTGTTCTAATACTGTTGTCAGCCAGTTCAATTTGCACTTCAGGATTTATGTAGTGCTTCAGATATCCATGGGTCCCAGAGTGCCCATACCAGACAGCTTCCACAGCCACGTCAGCGGAGAGGTTGCTTTGAGTGTGGAGATACCAGCCACATGGTGAGAGACTGTCCCAGACTTCGGATAGATGTGCCACAACGGAGTATTTAGGCTATGAGTTATGCTCCAGTTGTTGTTATACATGTTTTGCTAGCTAGGGGTGGAGATCAGGCGGGTAGAGGTCGCCCCTAGAGGCGGAGGCCGGGCCCATTTTTACGCTCTTTCTGGTTGAGTGGAGGCCGATACACCAGATGATGTCCTTACTTGTATGGTTTCAGTTGAGTATAGAGATGCATTTGTGTTACTTCGATCCGGTCCCTTTTATTGGTAAGATTCATCCTACCTTGCTTTAGATATGGTTGTGTTTTGTGATTCTTGTACTATGTTCATGTATTCATGTCAGTTGAGAATTTCATTGTGATAGCATGTGTCTATCGTTCTATTTTGGTTGCTATTGTAAGTCATGAGACTTGGGTGGACTTTCTGTTAGTTAAATGCGGTAGGATTTGAGGTGATCTCCACATGGTTTGGCCTGACTTGTGATTTGGGTGCTCTACAGGTAAGGGAAGTTATTACGTGTTGTGGTTCTGGTTCTACGAGGTTGAGTTAGTAGGATGGTTTAGTTGCTGAGATGTTTACCTTACTCGTGATTTCCTAGTGGAGGATGGGGACTTGGTGTTCTTTGTGAATAGGTGTGTTGGTGTTGGGCTATGTGTAGCGAAGAGGTCGTATTAAGGTAAGATTTGATTGTGGTAGTTGCATGTATCTTGCTTCTTCCTTAAGGATTGGATCCGTAGTACGGCATCGATAGGGATTTGTGCTTGTTTGGCTTGCTTGACGGTTCTTCCATGTGTTCTTTCTTCCATATTCAGTCATAATTGAGGGTTTGGGTTTGGGTTGCGATGTATGTGCCTAGATGGCGCTTGAGGTGGCTTGTTGATCGGATGAGTAGTTATGAGTTTCGCATGTTTCTTGCATTATTTTCGACATTGTGAAGGTTTGGAACAAGCTTCTAGTCAATTGAGTCTATTTGCTGGTAATGGGCGGCTATTTGCGGTCAGAGTTGTTGCTATGGGCATATGAATAATGTGATATGTCGTGTGGTTATATTTTGAGGATGTATGCATGAGTTGTTGTAGCTAGTTAAGGATTTTTACAATGTGTTTATGTGATAATAGGGTCCTTGGTAGATGTGGGAATTTGATCCTACGACTTATCGGCATGAGTAAATGGAATAATCTTTGGTTGAGACGATGTTGCCGGTTTATGTGGTTTGGGGTGACATGGGATCACCCGTGAGTATGTGCATGGTGAGTTTATATAGTGATTTGATGGCTTAGGAAAGACTCTTGGCACGTTCGAGGATGAATGTTTGTTTAGGAGGGGGAGAATGTAACGACCCGACCGGTCATTTTGAGCTCTAAGGTTCCGTTCAGTGGTTCGGGGTCTTGAGTAGCTTCCTATTGTGTATTATGACTTGCATGCATGGTCAGATCAGAATTTCGGATGTTTCGAAATGAAAATGGATGAGTGGTTCTCACCTTAGAAGCTTAAGTTGAAAATATTGATCGAGGTTTGACTTTTCTGAAAACGACCCCGTAACGGTGTTTGATAGCTCCGATAAGTTCGTATCGTGAATTTGGACTTCGGCGTATGCCCAGAATCGATTTCGAAGATCCATAGGTTGATTTGTGTTGTTTTAAGAAAGTTGGCAATTTGAAGACTTAAAATTTTGATAAGTTTGACCGTAGGTTGACTTCATAACTATCGTGTTTGGATTTCTATTGGTCCATTTTGTCATTTGAAACTTTTTCACAAAGTTTGGCGTCATTCCGAGTTTATTTAATAGGAATCAGATGCACGGTTATGTTTTTAGAAGATCTTGAGTTTCATGTTGAATTCTTGTGTTTTGAGGTCCGATTCATGATTTCGAATGTTATTTTGATGATTTGATCGTGCGAGCGAGTATATTTTTAGACTTGTATTGATGTTTGGCTTGGAACCCCAAGGGCTCGGGTGAATTTCAGACGCTGAGCGGAGTGTTGATAGATTTTAAGTCTGCTAGTGTTTGCACAGGTGCCTCAAGTCTCGCATTTGCGAGTTTTGGATCGCAATTGCGATGTTAGGCCAAGTCTGTTGGGTTCGCATTTGCAAACCCAGTGTTCGCTTTTGCGATGTGCGCCTGGGGGAGCTGGTTCGCATTTTCGATCCTCTTGGTCGCATTTACGAAAGTCCAATGTTCACAATTGCGAACTATTCATCACATTTGCGATGACAGTAGGAATGGGAGGGATTCGCTTTTGCGATGGTTTCCTCGCATTTGGGGGTTTCGCATTTGCGGGGTTCGCATCTGTGAACCCCAGCTCACATTTGCGACACCTACTACTGGACAAAAAGCTAAGGGACGAGATTTTTGATCTCATTTTCATATTTTGGAACTCTAGACTCGGTAGAGGCGATTTTAAAGAGGGATTTTCATCTACCAACTTTGGGTAAGTGATTCTAATTTATTTCTAATCATATTCCATCAATATATCTTAGAATTTAACATCAAAATCATGTGAATCAAAGTGAAAAATTGTGAAACTTTGTCGAGTTTTAAAGAATAAGAATTTGAGTTTTGAGAGTCGAATTGGACTCGGATTTTGAAACTAATCACATATATAAACTCGTGGGGTCATGGGTAGTCGGAATCTACCATTGGACCCTGGTTTTTACCGGATGGGTCCCGGGTTGACTTGTGTTGGCTTTTGAGTAATTGTGTAAAGATCGTAGCTTTAATTACTGAAATTGATTTCTCTTGCATTATTTGATGTTATTAAGTCGATTTTGGTTAGATTTGTGCCGAGCGGAGGTGAATTGTTAAGGAAGATCTATTTTTGAAAATTGATTGATGGCTTTGGAGGTAAGTATCTTGCCTACGTTGTATGGGGGAGCTACCCCATAGGAATTGGTTTGTTTGCATTATTTGAACTACGTGAAAGACGTGTACACGAGGTGACGAGTGTGTACATGGCTTATATATAAAAATTTGATCGACTTAGACTCTTAGGTTCTCATGTACATTAAAAATGAAGTTGCCTTATCATGTTATATCCTCAATTGCTAAAGTTATCCTTACATGTCTTAATTGAAGTTAATTGGTTCATGTTCTACCTTTATTTCTAAATATACTCTTATATGCCTTAATTGAAGTTGTTACCTCTTTTATTGCCATGTATCTCTTCTGTAGTTGATTATCCTTAATTGAAGTTATTGTTATCTCTTCCATTGTTTACTTATCCTTATTTGAAATCATTGTTACATGTTATCTCTCTTATCGTTGAGTTGTACTTATGTGGAATCATTGTTACATGTTATCTCTCCTATTGTTGAGTTACTCCTAGTTGATATCGTTGTTACACACTATCTCTCTCATTGTTGAGTTATTCTTGTTGAAACCAATATCACTTGTTATGTCTTTCATTGTGAGCTCGTTCTTCCGTTTCTTTGTATTTTGTAATTCTTGTGTTGATTTGCTTGCCGTACTCTCATGTTATTGTTGTTGCTATTGTTGTACTCTGTGTTGTTGAGCCGAGGATTATTTGTGGTTGTGGTATTGGAATTATTTTGAGGAAATGTTGTGGCATTTGGGCACATGTGGTGCAAGTCATTATATTGTGTTGTTATATTTTTGGCACACATGATATAGTTGAGAGGATTGTTAGGGTATTCGCACGTGGAGTTGTCCGTGATATTGTTATTGATAATTGTACATTCGGCGTGACAAGACGGGCTATATGTGTGTGTGTGTGTGTGTGGAGGGGGGTGGCTGGGTTTGCACATGTGGCGAGACAAGGCAGAAATATTATTATGCGCGTGCGGTGATATAAGGTGGGGCATTTACTTTATTTTTGCTCACGTGGCGAGACAAGGAGGTCTATGTCGGGAATGATTTATGATGACTTGTGACGGCCTGGGGGCATTGTTATTGATGATATTTGTGTAGTGGTGTGCCTACTTTGTGTGAGTTATGCATTTTATGTTTTATTGTGTTGTTTTCTATGTGTCATTCGTTGTCTCTGCTCTTGTTGACTCGAGTTGTGATAGAACACTTGCACAAGCATGCACGTAATTAATCACTCATATCGGTTTAAGAAGATAATCCTGATGTTTATTAATCATTCACATGTATTCTCGTTTACCTTCCTTTCGAGTGAGAGTTGTATTAGTGGAACGCGAGTTGTCCGTGCAGTTATGAGTTATTATTATTATTACTGGCACGTGAGTTATCCGTGCGGATATGAGGTATTGTCACTTTCTTAGCGCGTGAGTTGTCCGTGCAGATATGAGGTATTTATGGTATTGGCACGTGAGTTGTCCGTGCAGCACGTGAGAATACAATAGGGACAGCCGTTTTCGGCTACTCGTTTCGTATCTTGAAGAAAGAGCCACTCTTTTAGTTCTCAAAATATATAGAATTCAGAATCCTTTTAAGCGCCTTATCACGAAAGTGACCAAGCAAGCAGATGATGAGTTGTCTGTGCGGTTGTGATTGGTAATGTGGGCACAAGATGCCAAGTGATTAAGATTCGTGAATTAGGACCTGTGATTTGTGATTATGAGGTGTGGTTCCGTGGGAAAATTCTTGAATAAATCTTGGGTGAAAGCTGTTGTTCTTATTGAATTGTTCAGGGGCGAATTTACCTTATATAAAGCGGTGTCACGTGACATCGCTTTGCCAGAAAATTTTACTAAATAGGTATATTTAATTAAAATACAAAAATAAAAAACAAATAAATACAATACAGTGACATCACTTGGCACAAAGAGTTAAGCAGCTCTCTTAGTCAAGTTCTGCGAAAACCAAGGTTTGAATCTCCGTAGCTTCATTTCTTAGTTTTAGAAGTTTTGTGCCTTTTGTATTTCTGTAAGAATGCTACTGCCTCCATTCCTCCATTTCATAAGTTGCTCAGCTATTTTTTTTCTTTCTTTCTTTCTTCTTCATCTCTTTTCTCCGCTATGAAGTTAAGAATGATTTACGGCATCAATAAATAATGAATTGTTTAATGTCTTCAATAAAAATTAAAAGAAAGATTAGTATTATTTCTAATGTTATTTTGAATACATTTCAAAAAATAAAAGCTCATCATAAAAAATCCAATGATATACTTGAGTTGTATTTTATTAAAATGGTTCGACTTTTGTTACTTTTTTAATATGGTATTGCTATAATAATTTATTTATTTGCTCACTTCTTAAAATAGTGACACCGCTTATGAAAAATCTTGAGTACGCCACTGAAGTTGTTACTTGTTTTCCTTTTCTTGGTTTTGCCGGACTTAAACTGTGTTCAGCTTACTCTACGGCGTTATTATCTGTTGTATCTTGTTGCTAATTGTTGCTCTAGTTTTCTATTGCAAGTATTGTTATTTTATTTTACCATGCTTAGCTTTATATTGATATTTCTCCCTGTTAGTTTCGCATTCATACTTGTATAGGTTATTAAGTCTAGTAGGTGTCTTGACTATCCCTCGTCATTACTCCACCGAGATTAGTCTTGATACTTATTGGGTACCGCCGTGGTGTACTCATGCTACGCTTTTTGCACATTTTTGTGCAGATCCAACTACGTCGGAGTTCGCTGATCGTTAGATAGTTGATTGGGCATTGCTGTGGAGACTCAAGGTATACCTGTCATCGCGTTCGCAGGCCTTAGAGTCACCTTCTACAGTTTATTTTGTACAGTTTATTTCTATTCCGGTACAATTGTACTTAGTAATTTTCTAGAGAACTCAGTAGAGCTTATGACTTGTACTACCGATTTTGGGATGTTGTGTACATGTTGGGATTGTTGGCTTTGTATAAAAATTTATGCTTCATGTTTAATAGTTGTTGGTTAAATTTTGCCATTAATTCAGCAAGTGTTAGGCTTACCTAGTCTTACAGATTAGGTGCCATCACGACATCCTACGGAGGAAAATTGGGATCGTGACATACATGATAGAGTGATAAGTACTTCTTCATCCTTAACCAGAGGTCTCGAGTTCGAATTCTTGGATATGAAGTCGCCTTTATTAAGGAACGCTTTATCCCCCAATGTGGGACTTTCCAGCGCGAATCCGAATTTAATCGGGCCTCAATAGGGGTGCCAAACACCGGATGAAAAATAAATAAAACAAAATCTTCTAATGAAGAGTGGCTAATTCTTATGTGCTTGTCGTAAAGAAGATTCTATGTTCATATAAGCAAATGAGCATGTTATACAAAAAGTAAATATCGGATTTTGTATACTAAGAAGTAGATACACAAGAAACTGCATCTCCCAACTTGTCTTTGATGAGTTTTAAGATGGAAAACACCTGCATAATTGAAAAACTAAAAAGTAAGGAAACAGATAAAATTTAAAACAACGATATAAATATGAAATACATCTAACAAATTTTGAAGGAAGAAGAAGAAAAAGAGCCATAACTCTTAAATCACAAATTCATAATAAAAATAAAATAATCATGTTATGTTTGGTAGTTGCTGACCTGAAAATGGCAAGATAAAACAGTTGAATTTTGGTCCAGTATCACGTATATATTCTCAAGCAGGTGCAAAAGTGCTTCTACCTGATCCCCCAGCAAATCCACCTTTAAGAACACCCATCTTATCAATAATCTACATTTAATGCTAAATATCTTACTCCATGTTTCTTCTTTTAGCAATAAATAAAATTGTCCTTCAACAAATATTACATAATAAATAAATAAATA
Source organism: Nicotiana obtusifolia (assembly GCA_002018475.1). Classification (NCBI taxonomy): domain Eukaryota; kingdom Viridiplantae; phylum Streptophyta; class Magnoliopsida; order Solanales; family Solanaceae; genus Nicotiana; species Nicotiana obtusifolia. The sequence continues at coordinate 22,436 of MCJB01051849.1, forward strand.
AATAAATAATGCGAAGGAGAGGAAAAAATCTAAACACAATCTCAAATATTGTACATAGATAAAAATTGAGTTGTATAAGTTTCAATTTTCACTCCGATCCTTCACCATCGTTTCCAAAAAAAAAAAAAAAAAACGCTTTCTCGTTTTCGTGTGGATGAAAGGGGAAACAATAAAAAAACTAACTCGAAACTCTTAAATGCACGAATCTTATAGTAACAAGAAAAAGAAAAAGGCTAAAAAATATAGCAAGATGCTTAAGCATGCTAATTATTTTTTCAATGAAATTCAATATAATGTACCTCAGTTTCAGCCAATTTTAGACTCTGACATCTTGCTAAGAAAGCCTTCTTGTAAAGCAGTTTCCTTTTCTTTATTAAAGCAACTGGTTCAACAATTAAGTTGTGGAATTGGTGTTTCAGTTCCTCTACCCTGGAAATAAGGTAATGTAACATTCTAATTAGTCTCTATTATGAGGTTGTTCTTTATCTGAATAACCAAATGTACTGAGGCCTGAGGAAAAAAAAACAGATGTAAAAAACTGAATACCTCGACGCTTTCGTGTCTAGATTATGAACTACATTGACCTCAAATTCTTGAATCACTTGATGAAAATCTGCTACTTGTGCTAAGATCCAAACATCAGATGGATTAATAACTGAAAATTTATCATCTCCTACTTCACCAATATTGAACTCTTGTGGTTCTTCAGTTTGAGACACAGCACTAGTGTTTCTGTGTAGGCAATCAGCAGTACTTTTTGCTAACACATCAGGTGAAATTCCAAGAATTTGCTCCAAATCAAACAACAACTCTTTGCTTGTAGACAATTGTCTCATCGCGATCTCTAGCTTTTCGTTCACAGATGTGAAAGTGCGCTCATCATCATTCAACAGCCATTCAATAGTCTCGCGCTCCTCTACCTCTTTACATTCCAAGATTTCTTGTTCATGACGCACGTCCTGTTCTTCTATCTCAGAACTTGCTTTCGGCATTAGATATTCGTCTGACTCGAGACATTTTAACAAAGAATCAAGTTTTTGAATCAGGCTTTCCTCAGTTCCATCAATTTCCACCTTCTTATAAGCAGGATTCAAATATTCTGAAAATTTGGCATCTTTCACAGCCTCAACCATGATAAACTTGTATATATCTTCTCCTATTTGAATTTCCATATCAAAATCATCTTTCTCCTCCTTACATGCTTTAACCATTTCAATGAAGAATACCATGTAGACATCTTCTTTCAATAGGCTCCCTATAGTCTCTGGTAAGATGTTGCCATCTCTAAAATTCTTAACCAATGTTTCTAAATTCCCATCTTCTATATCAAATTGGCTTACCAATAAAGTAGTAGTGCCTTTTATTGACTCCAAGTTTTCGTCCTCTTTCACATGTTTCTTATCGACTGACTTAACGTTCAGTGAGCTTATTATAAATTCCAATCTTGTGATGACATCTTTTATCATGCTGTCCAAGATATCAAGTTCCATGTCTTTCTTGTGTAAAATGGATTTACAATTTCGATCTTCCAACTGCTTCTTTATAATTAACTCATGATTCTTAATCAGCTTAGCAACATAATTACTTCCACCAGTTTCACGGTCCTCCTGATCAGGCAGTCGATGAGCAACTTTTGCCAAAGGCTCACTACACGTTCGACGTACCTTTGCCAACTTTTGGCCTAAGATATCTTGCTTGTTCATTGTTTTCCTTTCCTCCTCATGTCTGCTATAGAAGGTCTCTAGTTCACGGCGCAACACTGTTATCTCACAGATAAATTCTGATAAGTTCTCATTTGAAAATTCAAGTGGAATTTGATCACCCCTCTTCCTCAACTCTGATTCAAATCTTTGTCGGATATCATTTATGAATCCTTTTATCAAAACAGATAATGTATCTTTCTCAATGGTACACCTCCATTGCTTCTCTAAAGGAACCATCTCACCATTATCCCTTCTCCCAAATGCAAAATCCAAGGTTTCTTTTAAAATGTCTATATCAGAACTCATCTGTTGAATCACATTGTTCTGTTCAGGCCTTAATGAATGATGAGTCATTGGCTTTATTTCAGGAATACGGTAACTTCCATACAAGTCATTTTGACAACTTCCCTCATTTAGAAGCTCTGAATCAGATTTCGAGTCACTAGTTTCACCTTCTTTAGCTTCATTCTTTAGTACTAACCGCAAATCTTGGGACCCTTCACTCTTCGTTCTCTGAAGCTCAAGTTTCTCGCGAATAAAAACAAGTTCTCTTTCTTTGGATTCCAAAACCTGTCTGAGCTTTAACTCATTTTCGGTCCTCTCTGTTAATTCTCTATCTTTCTCAGTGATTAGGAGTTTCATTACCTTAATCCTTCCCAAGAGCCAATGCCTCATTTCTGTTAAGTCTGAGATGACCTTTTCGCGGTTGCTTTCAAGAATATCAGTCTCTTCTTGAACAATGCTTAGACCTGATTCCACAAGGATCACTGCCAATTCATAGAACTTTGATCTCTCATGAAGAAATTCTATGGATCCAGCTTCAGATTGGACCTTTTCATGTGCTTTGTCCATGGCAGATCTTAGAATTCCCATCGCTATTCCATCTGACTTTGATCTACAATCTATTTCACCAAACAGGTTGTCCATTTCTTTATTTCCAAAGTAAATAAATAGATTCCTACACTTATCTCTTCTTCTTTTTTTGTTCTTTTTCCTTGAATGTGAATTCCAAGAAAATAGAGTAGACTGTTATGCATAACAGAGAAAACAAGTGTTAAAAAACATTGAAATTTTCATAATCTCTCAAAGACATAATGTTGCTCCCTTACGCATACGTATACGTGATCGACAAGTAATATAGGACAATGAGTCCGGATTATCGTACCCAAGAGACTTAAGTTAACTACTTTATAACAACTAATATCGTTATTTAATCAAGTAAAGATCAAGTTTAGTATATAGTTTATTCTAAATTGTAATTCTAATTTAAATCTAGGAATTGCAGAGAACAAATATGTATTTTGTAATCAATAAAACAAAGATTCCAGGGTTGTGATTTTGTTTCCAATCCTATTGCGTTCTAATTGACTTATCGTTCATGTAGTTAATGTAAGATTGCTAATTAATCGATAATGATACTCATAGCCTTCTTCCGAAGTACTATTCGCCTATTCCTAACAAGATTAATGCCTATATTCCTATGGAATTAATCTAGCAAGAGTGCATGAAGAACACGATTATATAATTAAGCATGGTGATTAAGTATATTCCTATCCTAACCACGAATCCGCTCTTTTTAACAAAGTTAAGAACATGCTCTCTTCAATTCTTATTCTAATCTAAACTTAGTTTTCTCAAACATCGCATAGATAATTGATAGAACTTAATTGATGGCCAAAACAATTAAGCAATTTAGCATAGAATTGAAGAAACAATCTTATCCACATTAACTATTAAAACGAAATCATCAAGTTAGAAACACAATATTCATGGCTAATCACAACCCCAGAACAAAGGGTGATTAGCCACTCATACTCAACGAAATCAAATAACTAAAGAAGAAAAACTAAAATAAAGATACTAGTTTTGCTTGATGAATTGAGAATTTGTTGATGTTGTTGATGTTCCTAGCCCCCTTTTGCTCCAAAATCGCCTTGTATATCTCTTAGATAGGTTTTGGGGTGTTTATATAGGAGTTAGGAAGGTTTTGGGGCGGTTTGGGGTCTTCTAGGTCGAGTAGGAGACGATTTCCGAAGTTGGTCCCCTGGTCAGCGCCCAGCGCCCCCCAGGGGACTGAAGGCAGAATGTTTTGTGAGCTTACTGCCTCCAGCGCCACAGGCAGCGCTGGGCGCTG